>PVJO010007562.1:0-26166 GCA_004026905.1 Hystrix cristata
GTTTCACTGTCTCTTCTTGCTCTTCCTTCTTAGCTTCTTCTCACTTGTTTTATTAACTTACATAAAGGTAAGCATTTTTGGAGAGAAGAATGATGCCATTTCATTTTATTACCTACGTGGCACATACACTATTTTTGTAAAATCAAACAATACAAAAATAGGCAACTTCCAACACTGTTATTTCTGTTTCTCATTCAAACTAAAACTGTCTTCTTTGGAGGTACGCATTACACACAGGCTATTGAAACGTGTATAGCATTCATATAATTATATGACTTACTCTTTTTTAAATGATGTTTTGGAGGTCTTTCCAAGTTTGTTTTCATAACTATTTTAATAGCTATATAGTATTACAAAGTATGGATGTATATGTATTTGGCAATATTTAAGGCAATATTTAAGGCAAAAGGTATGGCAAAGAAAATAGCTCTCAATCTGTTATATGTCAGATGTCCTGAGTTCATGTTCTCACACATCAAGGGATGGAGTTGCAAATCAAAGAAGGAGGTTAGGAGAGTTTTGTTGGAAATAATAAGAATAGTTTCTGGATTTCTAGAAGGGACCCAGTGTGGGTACCAGAATTCAGAGCTCGTTATAGATAAGCAGAGCACAAAAATTGTTCAATTGTTTAGCGGCCACCTATCACAGCCAGCTCTGTGGATTTAAAATGACCAGTTGGAACTTAGCTCTCTAACCCAGTTCCCCAGCAAGCAGGGTTTGAGGTAAACTAGGATTTCAGAGAAAAACTGGTTATTTTGTATTATAAATTCCTCAGAACTCAGGAGCTTAGTAGGGAGTAGCCGAAACTCTCTTTAGTAGGGAGGGGGCTGCATTTCATGTCACCTGAGGAAGTTCAAACTCCTAGTTCACTGTCTATTTTTATTTTAATTCTTATCAATATGACTGTTCACCCAAGTCTATCTCAGGTCCTTACCTATAAGCTAACTAAATAAACTGTTCTTTACAAAGGCATAAAGAATAATGCATCTGATTCACTACAGAGCTTAGGAAATCTTGTATTATCACTACTGTAAAGTCTATCTGTCTAATCTTTCCGGCTGCCATTATGATCCTTCCACGTGCCTCTACTCTTCCAATAAGGCCAAATCTGGATTTGGAGTTTACTTTTGTTGTGCAGTTCTTTATATTTTTATTATATATTTGTGTAGCCCCAACACTAAAAAGCATTGCTCCAAGAAACAAAGTGAATGTATTTCTTCCCTCAGAAAAATGTTTATGATATTCATCATCATTGATATAGAAAGTTCCAGAACATTAATTTTTAATTTTTTATTGAGGTTGTAAAATCACACAAATGTATTTATTCCCTATCCTGATACGAACATTTATATGGTTTTCATTTTTTATATTTAAAAATAACATGTTGAGAACTTTTAGTTTCTGGTTCAGCATGTAAGAAGCTTGAAAGTCACTCCCATCCTTACAAAAGAAAAACAAATTGAAAACCAACAATTCTTGTAGGGTAGGAAAAAGTAAACCACAACTGAAGAATTTCCGGGGGGTCCAGATAGACACATTTGAAACTTAAAAACTCCAAAGTGCTCAGGATGTAGGAGGCCCACTCGATTTGGTGAATTTTGCCTCCAGAGGCCCTACCAGGCTGTCACAGCACAGATCAGAAGAGTTCCCTTGTGCTCATGGCAAGAAGGGAAAACTAGCCACACTGTAACGTGGCCACAGCATTCTGTTCCTGGCATAGCCTTCCTTCAAAGGAAACTCGTAATTTATCAGGGCCTAACCAACTGGAGTCTTCCCAGAGTCTAACTGATCTGGGGGAGAAAAATACTCAACTCCAGATTTCTCTCACTTTCTTGTCTCATCTGAGGCAGGGTGCTGAAAAATATCAGTGAAAGACACAGACCAGGAGACAGAATCACTGAAAGATTAAGATGAAATCAAAGACTATAGAATGCTTTCGCTCTCTGTATGCTTTACTACCATGTCACTGAGGCTGCTATATGACAACAGGAGAATACAGCAAGAAAGAACTGCCTACGTCAAACTGTATTAAGACGTCTCCAGGATAAACTAGAAACAACAGCAGAGACGAAACAAAGGTGCCAGAACATATTTTAGACTCTGACACCCATAACTACAGTGAACAACAAACATAGCCTCACTGCTAGCCAGAGAAATACGAAGCCTCACATGACAGACCTATTTATCCCCGTTTCGTTCACTCGGTACATTATGTCTTGCTGTAGGTTTCAAAATTACAAGGCATATTGAAAGGCAACAAACCATTAGAAGGGACAAAGCAAACGTCAGAAGCTGACTCAGATGTGGAAGAAGTGTCATAGTTAAAACATCAGGAATTTAAAACAACCATGATTAATATGCCAAGGGTTGATAGTAAGAGTAAAAAAAAAATGGACAATGTAAAGAATAGATGGGTAATTTAACCACAGACATAAATCAAAAGGAAACGCTAAAAATTTTTAAAACTCTAGAAATACAAAAACATAAATCCATAAAAAGTGGATTCATCTGTTAGCATGGTCAGGGAAAACAATTCTCTAAGCTTAAATAAATGGCCATACTAACTTCCAAAACAGAAATGCAAAAAGAAAAAAGAATGAATAGATCAAAGACCTAGAATTGAAACCTTGAAAGTGCAAAAAGAAAAAAGTGGGGGAGACTCTTGAAGCCATGACCTGAGGCAAAGACTTCCCAAAAAGGACTCCAACAGCACAGAAAATAATAGCGAGAATGCGCAAATGGGACTACCTCAAATTACAAAGTCTTTGCACGGAAAGGCAAACAACAGAGTGAGGAGAGAAAATCTTTACCAGCCACCCTTCCAGCAGAAGATTAATATCTAGAATATACAAAGAACTCAAAAGTTAGCACCAGAGAATCAAATAGCCCATTCAATAAATGAGCAAATGACTTGAACAGACACTTCTCAGAAAAGTAAGTATATGAAAAATGTTCAACATATTTAGCCATTAGGGAAATACAAATCAAAACTACATTGAGATTCCATCTCACCTCAGTCAGAATGGCTATCAACAAAACACAATGAATATTGGCAAAGATTCAAAGGAAAACAGAATTCTTTTACACTGCTTGTGGGGAGGTAAATTATTACAGACTCTGTGGAAATCTGTATGGAGTTTCCTCAAAAAACAAAAAACTGAAAGTAGGATTACAGTTTGATCCAGCTAAACCGCTTCTTGGTATATACTCAAAGGAATTAAAGTCAGCATGTTACAGGAATAACTGCATATCTGTGTTTATTGTGGCACAATTCACAATAGACAAGATGTGGAACCGGCTTAAGTGTCCATTAACAGGAAGACGGAAAAAGAAAATGTGGTGTATGTACACAATGGAGTATTATTTATCTGTACAGAACAAAATTTTGTCATTTGCAGAAAAATAGTTGGAGCTAGAGACCGTCATGCTAAGTAAAAAAAGCTATATACGGAAGTATTGCAAGTTCTCCCTAATAGGTGGAATCTAAAAGAATGACATGATAGTAGAGAGGAGACTATTATTAGATATCAGGAAGAGAATAAGGAGGAGGAGAGAAGGGTGTTAGGGAGGATGAATATGATCAAAATGTATGCATTGCAACCCAATATTTTGTATAATGGCACTAATAAAAAATAAATTTATTGAGAAGAAAAGAACAATTAAAAGACCATAGTAAAAAACAGGTCTATTTCTAAAACAGAAGAAAGAACACAAAAAAGAAAGAAAGAAAACAGAATACTCAAAAATTGTGAAATAATGACAAAAAGGTGTAAATACACATAATGGGACTATCAAGGGGAGAAAAAAGAATGTGTCACCAGATGCGTTCAAGAAGGTTCCCCCACAGAGAAGACAGGACCCTCAACTGACCCCACCAAGTAGGTTCTCGATTTTCATTACAGAAAAAGGATTTCAGGACCTGTCAGTGAGACACATGGGCAAGTTTTTAAGTGAGGTTAGAAGGTAAAGGAGAGCAGGAAATGGCTCCAGCTTGAGCAGTGGGAGCAGGGCGGGGTATATGCTGATTAAGAGGTTCAAATGAGCTCTTTCACGAAAGAATGAAACCAGCTTTATGGGGTGTGGAAATGGCCCAGAGTCCAGTCGACCATTAACACAGCTCTGATTCCATAGTTCCAGAGGGATCTTCATGGCTTGAATGTAAGTTCAAGTCCCGTCAGACGATTGTCCTTGCTTGCTAAGGGTGATCTCATCATGTGGTGGTCTGTGCAGCTGTTTTTTCCTGAAATCTGAGGTAACTGTAAGTTTGGAGACTTACAGTCATTGCTCCAGGGGTGTCTGTCCAGAACTGGATGTTGTAAAAGCTGCAAATGGATGTTTCTGCAAACCTGAAAACTGCTTTAGTCACTCTTGTCTTGCTGTCCTCAGTCTTGAACGGGGATGATTTTGAGATAGGATCTCACAAAGTTGCCTAGGCTGGCTTCAAATTTGGGATCCTCCTGCCTCAGCCTTCTGGCACATTACAGGCACGTGCTACCATACCTGGAAATACACAATATACTTCTAAACAACCTATGGGTTTTAAAAAGCCCAAAATAGTTTTAGAAAAAATTTAAACCAAATAAAACTGAAAATACAACTTATTAAAATTTGTGGGACACAGTAAAAGTAGTGCTTAGAGGGAAATTTATAGCTTTAAATACATACGATCTAAAATAAAATTAACTATTCTTCAACCATACGAAACTAGAAAATTAAGAGCAAATTAAATCTGAAATAAGCACTAGAAATGATAAAAACAAGAACAGAGATCAATGAAACCAGAAACAAATATCAATAGAGAAAGAATCAGTGAAACCAAGAAGTATTTGAAATGATCAATAAAATTGATAAGTGTATCTTTAGGTTAGCTAAGAAAGAAAGACATACCTTTCTAAACCCAGAGAGACCATCACTACTGATCACATGAACATTAAAAATAATATGAACAGCTTTATGCCCACAGAAAAAATTTTTTTGAGGCAAGGTCTTGTTACATAGTTTAGGTTGGCCTTGAACTCGCTATATACCCTGGACTGGCCTTGAACTCATGGAGAATCCTCCTGCCTCAGCCACCTGAGTGCTGGGATTACAAGGTTGTGCCACCACACTCAGATATGCCCACAAATTTGATAACCTAGATGAAGTAGACCAATTCTTTTAAAGACAATCTGCCAAACTCACACAAAGAGTAGATAATCTAAATAGGTCTAAATCGGTTAACATCAAATCTATAATAAATGACTTCACAAAGCAGAAAGCACCAGGCCTATGTGGGTATCCTGGTAAATTCTACCGAACACTTAAGTTATACCAACTTTCTATAGTCTCTTTTAGAAGACAGAAGCAAAGAAAATATTTCCTAACCGATTCTATTTCACAGCCTATATACAATAGAAAATTATTTCTCAGCATTCTGGTTGCAGGAAAATCCAAGATTAAGGCACCAGCCGATTTGGTGTCTGGCGAGGATGGCTTTTGGTTCACACTAGTGTCATACAAGACTTTCAGCTTTTTACAAATGGTGGCATCTAGCTACATCCTCTCACACTAGAGGAGGTGAGCCAGCCCCTTTGGGTCTATTTTATGACAGGAGTTTCATTCCTGAGAGCCTCTACCCTCAAAACCCTAATCCTGTCTCAAAAGGCCCCTCTTTCAAGCACCATCATCCTAAAGCTTAAGATTTCAACATAGGAAGTCTGAGGGGACACAAAGATTTATGCCGTAGCAGATGATGTTTTATAAGACACATGGCACTAAATAATGCATTCAGCCATTTCATGTAAATATTCAGGCTGGGAGTAGTGTATTGGAAGAGGAAGGCAAATCCACATCAAAATTACAGATCATTTTGTAAAAGGAATGCAACCACTTGCAGAAGTTTTGCAAGGCATGTAGGAAGGCGGAGGGAAATATCCTGACCACTTTCTCCTTCCAACGCTCCGTCTCTTCCTGTGTGACCCATTAGCCACATCCACATGAAAGCCAGAAAGTAGTGGTGTCAGTAATTACAGTGCAGAGAAGAGGAAATGGTACATGGTGCAGGACGTGTGGAAAACTCAGACAAACCAAACACAATCATATTCTTATAGTCATCTCCTTGCATCAGTGATGTAGGAAGTGTGATCAAACTACACTGTGAATGTCACATTAAAATTTTTATCACAGTAAAAGACACATTACCATTAATACTCTCCCTCACTTTGAACAAACGTGTCCTATCTTTGTTGCCACTTTCTGAAGCAGTTATGGAAGTCATATTTTGTGTCTTTAGGCGGTATGATCAAAAACACAGTGAATACTGCTGCTGAGTGCCATTCAATGAAAGGCAGGTTCAGAAAAGACATGATGCTCATCCATCTTATTTATTGCATCTGATTCACTGAGAGTTCTGTATCTGACCCAAAGTCAAAATGATCATGAAAGGTAAATGTTTTCAATTGAGTAGGGACACCAAGGCAACCACAAGCCTGCAACCAAAGACACTCAGGAAAGGAATTCCAGAACTGCTTCAGAAAGTGTCAAGAATGAGAGAATGAGCACGTTCCAAGTGAGGGGGACCATTTTGAAAGGAATTAACGGCAATGTGTCTCTTACTGTAAACCTTTTTTTTTTTTTAAATCTAAGCATTCACCATATTTGCCAGTTATGTCACATGCCTGAATATCTTATTTCTGTCTCCAATACTGTGCTGGGACCCATAAGAAAAAAATTATTTTAAGGAGGAAAATGTTAGGAATTGTATGCCGTGGAAACCATGGTTAAAAATACACCTTGGCTGATGTAGTAAATTGTCAGTAAGTGTGTGGCTAAATTGCAGTTGACCATAGCAATATAAATAGATCCTTCATGTAATAACCTGCTACCATAGACCCAATATCGTTACTGACACTTACTGCCTCTGTTAGACTAACCAAGTGCTAAAAGGCAAGTAATTATTGTGAATGGAAATGTATTCTATTCGTAATCAAATGCAGTGAGGTGGGCCCAAAGCCAGAGAATATTCTTTGATTGGACTCTTATTTTATTGCCCTAAATTTAGCTAGCTGAATTTTGTTAAGTATCATCCCTTTCAATTCTTGAAATGAAAGATTTGGCACTTATCATAAAATCTCATTTTCCGTTCAGAGATGTCATAAGGCTCTATAATTACTCTCACAGAAAGAAGTCTTTTTTTTGATACAATATACTTAACATACAGTGACGTTCCCAAATTATATTATCAACATGTTTCCAGGGAAGACTCCAGACAGGAAGATGTGAAGTTGCCATGGTTCAGATGTGATCTGTGCCCCACGGGTCTAGTTGTCGGCAGTACTGGGAGATCACGAGGCCTGGAGGGAATCTCGGGGTTAGTGGTAGCGTGCTTTCCAAAGGGTTCGGGCACTTCTTATGGACCCAGCCTAGCCCTCCGGGAGAATTATGTAGAACTTCGCGTTCTCACTTCCTGTTTGCCTGTGTGATTCCCCATTTCCATATGTCCTTCTCCATCTGCTCGGGGTCTCTCGCCAGAGCCTACATCGTGCTTTTTGGGCTAAATAAAACTCTGTGAGTTAGTCTGCCTCAATTATTTTGTTATAGCAATGTAAAACTGACTCACATAGGAACCTTAGTGAGAAGGAGGGAAAACTGTCATTTACAAGTTGCCAGCAGATCTCTGCACTTAGTGGTTTCAACTCATATTTAAGACAGATCTTTCTTTGGCGCAAGGGAAACTGCAACAATTAACTCTTCAGTTACTCATATGTAAAGAATATGAGGCAGAGTGTTATCTTCAGCAAACCTTAATACTACTATATTAATCTTGGTAATGTAATATTTATGCATTTTGAGCTTATATTGGCATATAAGGTGTTTATTAGGTTTATTAGTCAAGCCCATATTTTTCCTCTCATAAGTCCCTAAAATGATTTTTTGTCAAAAACTCAAAAACTTTATATTTTGAAGTAAATTTAGACTTAAAGAAAGGTCACACAATAATACTCTTTCGTGTACCCTCTAGTCAGTTTTCCTTAATGATAACATCTTACATAATCATAGCACAAGTGTAAAAATTAAGACATGAAAATTGGTATAATACCCTTAACTAAACTACAGATTTCATCTGTATTTACCAGTTTCTTCATACCATTTTTCTTTCCCAGTATCCAATCTAGGAAATCTGAAGATGTTTTTTATTTTTTAGTTTTTTTGCTATACCTACTTAATTTTCTCCGATTTTAGTGACAGTTTCTCAGTCTTCTCTTGACACCTTTGAAGAATAGAGGTCGGTTTTTTTTTAATAGAATGTACTTCAATTTGAGTTCATCTGATCTGTGCTAATGATCATGTTGAGGTTATGTGTCTTTAGCAAGAGTATCACGGAAGCAGTGTGACTTTCTCAGCGCTTCGTCTTGTCGTGGGTTGATAGATCTGAATGGTGATGCTATCCTTGATCATGAAATCAACTCATGTCTGTCAGGTTTTCTAAGTCTCAGTTTTGTACTCTGCAAATATTCCTTCTTCTAAAGTTGTTGCCCTATTAGTAAATCTGTAATCATTATTGTGGTGTTCTGATGTTGATGTTCTACTTTTCTTACATTTATTCATTGTTCTGCTGATGGGACATAGGACAGATTGCCTGCTTACCTGTGTGTCACCAAGTTATGACAAAACATGTATATGTGGTTGGGGCCCAGCTAGCCCTGATGGCACAAGCAAGTGAACAAGTGACCCAAATGCCTCTGGTGCCCATTCCTGCAACCCTGCGTTCTCCCACCCAGCCTGTCCCCATGGCCTGGCGGGAAGCTCCTTGCAATCATTTGACAAAGGAAGAGAAAACTCAGACTTTATACATGGATTTGCATGATTTGCCGTTACCACTTGAACATGAATAGCAGCAGGAGTATAGTCCCTTTCGTGCCTGAAGTCTTACGAAGATCTGCCCTTACCAGTCTAGGTGGCCACTGTCCTACCTGTAGAAGACTGAAAAGATCAAAAACAGAAGACAAAGAGTAAAGCTATTCTCTCTTTAACCATACCTCTCCTGTTCTCAGCCTTCAGCACACCTGGTTCCCGGCATAAGGGCTCAATCTGGGACTTATACCAGTGATTCCCTGTCCCTGGGCCATTCCACCTTTCAGTTTGAACTAAATCACACCACTAGCTTTCTGGCTTCTCCACTCTGCAGACAGCAGACTATGAGACTTCTCCGACAATAAATGCATGAGCCAATTCCCACAACCTCCCTCTCTCCCACTCTCTCTATTTCTCTGGAGAATTCTCATTCAGAATATGTGTGTGTAGGGGTGTGTGGGTGTGTGTGTGTGCATGCATTTAAATTAATTTTAAAAGCCAGGCTCAGCAATTAATTGAGGAACACCTTAGAAGTTTCTACCTTACATAAAAAATACAATTAAGAATACAACTTCTTAATTTACGTACTTCTTTTACATAAGGTATATGCCAAAGGCTTTTCATCATAGCAATGTTCCTGTATCTCAGATCGTTGCACACCAAATTCCCCTAAAAATGCCATCTTTCACTCTAGGATGTTATAGTAAGGGTGTTATGTAGGCCATGGAAACTTGCACAATATCCATAGGCCAGGATAAAATATGGCCAAATGTCTTCACTGTGGAGTGAGTCAGAAAGCAAAGTTCTCATTAGTCATGTCTTATGTAATTACAGGGAGCAGAAAGATGACTGGCAACATAAATATGGGAGACGTCCATGTTTTGTTTTTAGTTTTCCAGTCTGAACGTATCCCAGTGAGAGAGCTACGGTGAAAGCCCCGGATCCAAATATTCACAAGCCAAGATAAAAAGCCCCCTTCCCTGCTGCTCCGTAATAGTGCATGTAATAGGCAGTGATTGCGGTTTGGCCACAGCCTGTTCTCAGATGGCTGCTTTCACAAGCTGATGCTTGGGCGGACGAGAAGCAGCTGTTGATCTTATTTTCTCCCATCCTGTCCCCTTTCCCAGCCAATAATCAGAGAAGTGCCAAGTTCCTCCCTCGACTCGATAAGGGTCTCGAGTCTGGGTGGAGGGATGGTATTGTTTGGATCTGGGATGTCCCCCAAAGGCCTGGGTGTTTAAGGTCTGGTCCTCAGGGTGCTATTGTCTTGGGGGTGGAGCCTTAAGGAGGCAGGACCTCAGTAGGAGGTCTTTACATCACTGGGAACACGCTTTCCAAGAGGACTCAGGAATCCCATTCTCTTCCTCTCTCTCTCTTTGGCATGTTGGCCATGAGGTGAGCAGTTTGCTCCTCCATGTGCTGCCCACCAGGAGGTACTGCCTTTCCACAGGCCCAAAAGCAATGGAGTCAACTGACGATGAACTGAAAATTCCAAACTGTGAGTCAAAATAAAGCCTTTTCTCTTTAAGAGTTGGTTATTTCAGGTGTTTTTTATAGTAATGGAAAACTAGCACAGGGAATGTCAATTATTCTACTTTTAAAAGTTGGCTGATAATAATAGCACATTTCAGATGTTGTTACACAAGTTCTCATGGGTGCCCCTGCCATTGGGGAAAGTAATTTCAACCAAAGAGGACGAACCAGGATACTGAAGACTGTTGCTGTGCCCTGGCTGCCTTTCTGTTTGAAAGTAACATGGTTCAAGGTGCCATCCTTGGGGAGTAAATAAAGCCAAATCTCTACTGTCTGTAAAATTTAACACTAATACACCTGATATAAGTTCCTTGAAGTAAAGGAAATATGATGAAAGAGGAAAATGTTAAGAATGGAGTTTAGTTAATAGCAATAATAATAATAATAATAATAATAATAATAATATTTTACATTTCTTGAATGTTAACCAACGCCAAGGATATAGTCGGTCTGGCAATAATGGCTCTTAATATTTTAAACTTCACCTACTTTTTTTCTTCATATTTCCACTATACTGGTAATTTTTTGGCAATCCATTTCCTCATCAGCATTGTGGCTAGGAACAGCTCTGTGGCTGATTTGTCAAAAGGAAATAGTGTAACTGATGTGTGAAAGATCCAAAAAGTGTGTGCTTTTTAATTAAAAAAAAAAATTGCCTCTCCTCTGACCTTTTCCTCTTGCTGCTATTCAGATCATAGCTGCAATGAATAGAATAGAAGTAATCATACTGCACCATGAGGAGAAAAACAGCCTGAGATCTTAATTATCACGGGACTCCCATAGTAACATTGGACTATGAGTATTTATGAGAAGGTAATGAGAAGGTACTACATAGGTTTTTTATCTTATTTGAGACTCTACTATTTTGAGTTTCCTATAGTTTGCATTAAAACCTAATCCCAACAGTTAAACATTTGTAAAAATATACCTCTCTCACTAGTTTGCAAGAGCTGCATGGTTGCTTAACGCCTTCTTCTGTACCCATCTTAACCCACTTCCCAGTAATCAGCATAGGGCATGATATATATCAATACAATATATACTAAATACAAAACACAACATATAGTAAAACACACACACACACACACACACACACACACACACACACACACACACACAGAGTTGAATCTTTCTTAGGCTAACTCTTACAGCCCAGGAAGCCAATCCTAACCTGCCTTCAGTCTTTATAGCTCACTACAACATGAAGTACTTTATTTCTCATCGCCCTCAACCAAGGGCAAATATATATATATATTATATATATATATATATATATATATATATATATATATATATATATATATGTCATAGCAATATTATTTTCGAGGAATACCATTATAGTTAATGTAAATAAGGAAAGGATTATTTTTATAAAGTAAAATACTCTCTAATCACTTTGAGTTTATTAGAAATGTCAGTCTCCTTCAAAAGGACTCAGAGAACCTGCCTGTTTTTCATAATTGGTTGGCTTTACAAATAATCATGAGTTGATGGCAAGGATCGGAACAAAGGATTTTTTGAAATATATTCCATTTGGTGGGTTATATGTTTCTGTGAAATGACCACTGTAAGCCACATCACAACAAGAATCCTCATTGTTTTGCTGGCCATTAGTACTTTTCAAGTACTAATTCTAATGACTGGGTGAACATGAGAAAGCTATACCAAAGGAACCGAAGCCATAGTGACTTGACTGCTCGCTTACTGAGACAATCTTAAAAATAAATAACTCATCAGTGATTAAAAGGATAAATGTCATTTGGTTCACTCTCAGTGATAGCTATAATTTGTTCTACTAATATTCACCAAGCGTGTACTTAAAACTATACTGCTTTGTTTATCTGTGTTACTTTATCTTATTTTAAAGGCTTGACATAACTTAGGCTGATCTCAAGAATACAGCATGATAAAAGTAATTAGAAAAAGTAGAAAAAAATGAACCTAAGGGAAAAATAAGAGTTTAAACAAGATGAATTCGCAGTAGTTTAGTACCCAAAAGGCATACCACAAACTGCTCTCTGGGAAACAATGCAAAGAGAGAAATACCTTCAGGTCCATGAATTAGAGGATGCAGGATAAACATATAAGCCAGTTTCTACGGGAAACAAAACTATCCGATGCTGCAATTTGCTGCTGATAGATGCTCATAAAGTGGGCACTTTTTATTGTAAATATGAAGAGCAAAGTGCTAAATGATACAGTACAGAATTTCATAAAATCATTCCAAAATACATCTTTGACTGTAAGTTGACATTTATATAACATTTTCATTTCTTTTCATGTACCTTATAACTAAGAATTCCTATTTCTACTTTCTCATCCTTACAAAATTATTTTCATTCATCTCATTTATTCATTTGTTATGATCTGATGATACATTATGACTAAGGCATTTTAAACCATTGTCTTTCACTCATTTAAGAATAAGAAAATTTAGGGGTGGGGGATTTAGCTCAGTGATTAGAGTGCTTGCCTTGCAAGCACAAGGCCCTGAGTTTGATCCTGGCACCACAAAAAAAAAAAAAAAAAAAAAAAAAGAAAATTTAAAAATTACTTCACTTTCATACTTTTTCCAATGCTTTTTCATTCTTCATCTAAATTAGAGTTTGTGACCCCTACCTTTTTTTCCTCATCCTTGAAAAATTTCTTTTAATATTCTTTAAGGGATAATCAGCTGACAATGACCCTCACTTTTTATTTTTGTCTTAGTTTCTGAGAAAGTCTTTATTTCTTCATTTTTGAAAAATAATTTTTCTGGATATACATGATAGGTTTGGATTTTTTTCTTTGACTTTAAATATTTCACTCTCCTTCTAGTTCAAGTGGGTTCTAATGAGATTTGCTGTAAATTTTGCTCTTATTCGTTTATGAATAAGTTCCTTTTTCCTCTTTCTGACTTACTTCAAGATTTCTCTTTGTCTTTGATTTTCTGCACTTTTCATATATATGTTTCTTTGTGAATTTTTGAATTTACATTCTTGGTAAATCTGTGGCCTATATATGCTTCTGTTTGAAGTATATATATCTGTGACTTGGTTTCTGTCATTAATTTTGGAATGTTTCAAGCCATTATTAATACAAATATTTTTCTACATTGTTTTCTCTTTCCTCTCAGTCTAATATTCCGATTATGCATATGTTATTCCTTTAAAACTGTCCTACAATTTAAACTACACTTAGACTTTTTTAGAAGGTTATTTTTTTCTCTTTTTGCATTTCAGTTTGGGTGGATTCTATTGAACTGTCTTCAAACTCAGTTTCCTTCTTCATCTGTGTCCTATTGAACCCAGAATGGGGGGTCTTATTTCATGGTGATGAAGAATGAAACCTTGGTGGGAGGAGGAACAATGTAAGCAAATTTATTTAAAACATGTAAAGGCGAGGAAGTAGTGTTCCCTCTAGCTAGAAGAAGGTCTTGAGGAGGATAACCGTGAAAGTTCTTTGATAATAAACATAATCGTATTATAAGTTTTTTTTCTGCAAAATCTACTTTTCAAATTAATTCTGTCTTTCTCACTGGCCTGGAGTGGGCACTTCTCTTCAGTGATAGGGTCAGGCGTGGAAATAAAGTATGTATAAATGTATAAAAGAACCACCTTGATCCATCAATTTCTCATGATTATTCTTGAGTTAAGCACTTTTTCAGCTTTGGTAGAGATTGAACTCAGGGCCTTGTGCACACTAATTAGACATCCCAGCACTGAGCTACCCACTCCCCTCACTTTCCTTTTGAAATCTGGGTCCCTTACTGAAAGCTGATGAGAGAAGAATAAGAACAATCCTTGTTTTTCGGTCCAAACTTTCCCAGCAATTAATTCTTAGAATGGAGCCCCTAGGAGCCTCTTCGGAGGTCCCACAGGCTGTGTTCCTTCTTTGTGTTGAGAGTGGAAGTCCTGAGGCCACCTATCCATTTCCAAAAGATGTATCCACATTTCTCTCAGGAGAGCTCTAAGTCATGACCTCATGGACACCTAATGAGCCCTCCATACTAGTTTCCTCTTGCATCTTTTTGCTAGAATTGGCATTTGTTTGAGACTCATCTCTGTTTATTCTAAGCTCAGGACCAGCGGAGTGTAGCTGCTCTCTGCTGTGTTCCTATCTATGGTTAATGAGCATGGCAACCCACCAGCCCATTTGCTGTTTTAAGAGGTGCCTCTTTAGATTCATTTCTTAAACAGTTAACATTGATGATCATCAAAGGAGTCTCAAATGAAGAGAAGAACTTTTTTAAATTATAGATTTTTGTTGTACATAAAAGATGTACTCCAAGACATGCTTTCTGAAAATCACGTGACCTAATTTAAGAGCGTTTTGTAAAGCAGAAAATTAAGTAACATGTTTTGAAATAATTGGCCAAGGAGGCCAAGATCAATTTGGTTCTCTTTATTTATACTGTAATTTGAATCTTGTTCATTTCCTTGAAATAGTTAAAGTTGAGTTATATCAATAACAGTGATACAAAACAATTGGGATGCGTAAACAGAAGAGAAGGGAGACAGAAGAAGCAAATGTCCGATGAGTCAGTTAATGATAATAAAGGGACACTTAGCTCTGCGGTCAGAAGTAGAAACAGAGGTGGGTTGCTGCTATCTCTTGGATGCTTACTTTGTGCCAGCCCAGTTTTAAGGTGTTTTATTTTATTTTATTATGTTTGCTGCACATGAGCTTTTTTTATTTCCACAACTACTGTTTGAGGGAGTATTGTTGTTACTAACATGTTATAAATGAGGGAATTGAGGACAATGTTGGTAAAAATAGCTTGCCCAGGGTACCATAAAACATGAGAGAATTGGAATCTGAATTCAGGCACTCTGACTCTTAATCTCAGTGGCTCTTAACTATGCAATAAGAGTCCATCAATACGTAAAATGCTTCTCTTTGTCATGATTTCAGGAAAAGTATATTTGGTGGTGCCTTGGATTGAGTAATGTAATGGAAAGATGGAAATAAAACAGTTCCCGTGTAAAAAAAAAAACATAACAAAAACCAATACATTCTTCCCTTGGCAACTTCAACTACTTGTGTTACTCTCCTAAAGTTAGGGAAACAGCATTAACATATAATTTAGAGGCATAACACATGTTGCGTTGTAATGCTCTAACCTTGCATTGGGCAGGGTTGAAAGGTTCTGGGAGGAATCTCAGTTAACATGCCTCAAAGACTGTCTGCTTCATATGTCAGATGTTTCAAGCAAGATTATGGAAATGTCTGTTTGGCTTATTTAGCAAGTACTTTAAGACATGTAAAGCACATTACTGGCTAAAGCAAAAGTCCTATGCTTTGTATGACAATGTCCTCATCTGGATGAGTACAGGGTTATTAGGCAGGGATGGCTGGATTTGTCTTCCGCAGACAGGAGGTATGGAAGCTGTGGGACTGGAATTCATTGGTTTTTCTGTCTATAAAAGGAACTTAATATCTTATAAGATGTGTGTTTACAGGAATAAAGGAGTATGTCATTTTCAAAACATATTCTATATAGAGACTTTTATCCCCCTAGGTTTTGCTGGTAGCCTTCTATAGTCTTCTTCTAAAATTAAAGTTAGTGTTTTTTAAATCAATGACTAACATATGTATTATTATGTTTAACATATTATGCATGATATTTACTCCATAAGTTAGGAGTTACAGACAAATTGGGGTAAATGCAAATTAGGATAAGTGAAATATGAATATGTCACCTCTGATTTCCAGAACTTTAATTTTAGAAGTTTGACTTGGCTTGTATAATTTTGTTATTAGCGAGAAAGCCAGGTGATGAGCATTTAGAGAGTTAAATTATTAAACAACTCATATATAAGAATACTTTTATAGGAATAGAGGAGTATGTTGTTTTCAAAACACATTCCATATATAGACTTTTATCCCCCTAGGTTTTGCTGGTAGCCTTCTGTAGTCTTTTTATTTACTGTTTACTTTGGATGTAGAAAGGAATGGGCTGAAGGATAGTTAGATAATGCAATTTCCTTGAGTAAAAGGAAACATTTTGTTTCAGGTGAAAAAATCGAAGTGATTTTGCTGGTCACTTTCTTGTCATTAACACTCTCTTCCAGTAGGGGGCAAGATGTAGCAATTTGTGAACAGATTTTTCAAGGGGTTATTGAGGAACAGTATCATGTTTATTTGGAGTCACTGTTAGAATATTTAAGATTTTTTTTTCTTTTTTCTGTGTCTTATCCTGGTTAATTCTAAGTACTCCAAATATAGAGTGTTATAATTTGCAAAATACTGTATTTCAACAAATGAACATCTTACCTGGTTCGCATCCAGAGTGCTGTATTTATGTACTTCCACAGATTTCAAGAAAGCATTTTCTACTATTGGTAAATAAGCCAGTGGAAACTTGCTATACAATCCATCCAGATGTATTTTAAGAAACGAAGATGAAATAAACATTTACTATTAAATAAGAAGAAACCACAGATCAAATGCTTGCTGAACAGTGACAATTCACTGCAGTCTGGCACCCTTCCAACCTCAGGGTTTATAGATGGGATGGAACAAAAGCGTCACCTGCAGGGAGCCTACACTCTACTGTGAAGAGCCATGGGGAGATCACTAATCACAAAAATTACCAATTAAATAAAATAATTTCAATCTTTGAAATTCCTAGGGAAAAATGAAGTAGTCTAGAAGGAGAAGGAATATTTAGGCTCTTAGCTTGATTACTGGGACAGTAGGGAAAGCCCTTCTGGAGGCTAAGAGGCAGTCCGCAAGTTACGAATGGGCTGCTTTCTTAGTGCATGCTTTTCAGCCCATCACTGGACATTAAGAAAACTTTTCACACTAAAAATGCCACGCAGTGATTGTGTGCCTAGAACAGGTCATAGAAGACTTGGGGTCAGAAAACAAAACAGTGTTTGAATTCCGACTGTGGTACTTACCAGCAGTCTGCTTACGTATGTCTTTGACCTAAGATTCTCTTTCCTTACCTATATTATCCTGACCATATTAGCACAGTTAGAGAGAACGTAAACTAATTCATGAAAGGGGCCAGGTAAAGCACCTGACACATAGTAGTAGTAGATATCTATAATCCACACTGTAATCTTTCACATGAGTGGTTGACAGATATTTCTGCAAAAGACCAGAAAGGAACTACAGTTGGTTTGGGAGAAATTTAATCTCTGTCACAACTACTGAACTCTTCTGCTATAGCATGAAGTAACCACAGACAACATGTAAATAAGTGAACATGCTTGTGCTCCAATAAAACTTTATTTATCAAAATGATGAGCAGCTCAGATTTGGCCCACCAGCCTTAATCCCTGTTCTAATGTATGGCTATAATTATATTAATAAAAGTATCAGTAATTGGAATATATTACAGCTGAGCTCAGTCTTCAAATGTAGCAATAATTGTGTAATAAAAAGTATTCAGTGACCTTTTCCATCGTCGCAGAAATATGTCTCCATGCTATTAGAGAGATCAGGATGTTCTTCAACCACCCAATCTTTTTTGTTATAAACCAGAAGGGATGTATGGCCTGGGGCCATCCTTCTGTCACAGCAGAGTCTCTAGGTAGAGAGGTGGGTGATTTATTCGTGAAGAAAGTAGGAGCCGTGGTGCTCAGAGCTTCTCTACAACATAACTTTACAGGAATGTACCTCAGTCCCGGACTCTCAGGCCGTTATCTTATTTTACTTCAAACGTGGCTGCTCGTTGGTTCAGAGCTTCCTTTTCTGTGGTCTAGACTAGAGTTCTCAAACATCAAAGGTGCATCAAAGGTACACGGGAGAGTGTACCAACGCGACAGACCGAGGAGCCTAACCGCGCTGCCATGCCCACCCCGCAGCCCTGCTCTTGCCCCTTTCAGATTCTGGAACAGAGACGGCGGCACTCGGGCTCTCGGAAGTCTAAAGGTTGGACACATACTGCTCTATTGCGCTCAGGTGACATTCAGAGAAGGACCGCTCTAGGGTAAATATCCTCTGGCATCAGAGGGCTTTGGATGGGCACAAAGCCGGAAGCTGGGCCCCTTCTCCTGAGGGGAGGAAAGGTGTCTGCCTTCTCCAGGCTTCTCCCAGCACAGCGAGGCCTCCGGTGGAATTCGCTGGTCGCCTGGGCTCCAGGGAGCACTCCGAGGAGTAAGGGCCTGAAGGAGTCAGTGGCAAGAGCTGCGGGAGAGCGCAGAGTCAGCACACGGCCCGCGGCTGCCTCTCCTGGCGTGCCCGCCCTTCAGGCTGGGACTAGCCGCGACTGCTGGGTCTTCAGGGCCAGAGAAGCGGGTGTTACTGTGTCAGTCGCAAGGGAAAGCTGAAACTTCCTCACAGTGAGGTCGTGCATCCGTCACACACGTCTCTTCTGCTCCCTTCCACCTGCCAGAAACGAAATAAAGCTAGAGAATAGTCAAAACTACAGTAATTTAGTTGATACTTTAGGAGAAATACTACAGAATTGTTTTGGGTCCAAGAGATGCGCAATGGCATAAAGATGGCCTTTATCCATTACCAACAGTGCGGTTTTCAGAATTAGGGCATAGAAGGGATGAGGAATCAGGCATGTGTCCTTGTGTGCATATTTAATTCATTTTATTTTCTGATTATAAGTCAAAGCATTATATGTATCTCAGTATTTTTTTTTTTTCTGAGATGAAACAAATTTTGGGAGAGGCAAGATCGCCTGGTAGATAAGATTCTGCCACTTTTTAGCCAAATGATATTGGAAAAGCTAACTTTGCTTTTCTGTGTTTTAGGCTTCTCATCTGTAAAATGAAGATGATACTACTTCCCTCATACACATGCTAGAGCTGTAAGAACAGAGTTGAGGCGTGGACGGTCCCAGGAATGCTAACTATTCCAAACAAGGGTACCATGCTCTTATCTGATACTCTCAATTCCTACTGTAGAAAACACAGCAAACCCTGAAATTTCTACTTTTTTTAAGTTAAATAAGTAATCAGTGCTAACTATTTTTTTAATTGTCTTTAGTGGGAGCTCTTTATAGGAACCTGGAATGCACTGGGAGAGTATTTCAACAGAGGGGCCAAATCACAAGCACTAGCGCCGAACAGCAGCAGCCTAAATCATATACTACCTCCTCTAACTATACCATTTTGGACAAATTATTAAATTGTTGTACCCCTGCTTCCTCATACACAATATTAGGATAATCATAATAGTAATATATGCATCACTGACTTTGTAATAGGATTGAAAACTAATCTATGTAAAATATTTATCTCCTGGCACTAAGAACTCAAAAAGTACTAGTCATTGACTATTTCAATACAGGGTGGGGATGACTGGCCAAGGACAGGAGTGGGACACAGCGAGAATCCCACAGCACAGAAGGAAAAGTGTGGATTCTTTACAATCCACATGGTGCCTCTTATATATAAAGTGTGTAGGTTTGGACCTCGTCTGGATTAGAGCCTTAAAGAGTGAGAAAAAAAACTGAATGAAACTCATGGGGTGTAAGTGTGAAGGGAAACTTTCCTATGGTACAGTTTTTTTTCAAATATTCCTTTATCCAATTGCTAAATGACAGTGTCCCAAACAAAGTGAGGAAACACGCTGAAAAATTAGATCTGACTCAAGTTTGTAATAAGTTTTATGACTCCATTTTTGGAGTGTGCATAGACTCCTAACGGGTACCTCATGTAAGCCCACTTGGGAACATCAATGAATATTATTCTGCTGTTTTAGAGTGAAAAATAGTGCTGAGAAGCATGTTTTCCATCAAACACTGGGAAATGCTCTCCTGCTTTGGCCTTTATTTTGTGACATAGGTCTGGCAAGACTTGTTTTTATTTTCTAAAATTAAGCGTTGCTGAAAGATTCAAATGGAAATGTGAAAAGGAAACGCATTCTGGGATTTTAATTTTATTCAGTATGTATCCTGAAACCTCTTTTCCTCCTTACTGTCATGTTTGTGTTTGACAAAAAGCTTATTCTCATTTTACACATGGACAAACGAATCTAGCCCGGCGGCTGTCAACATGAGGCCTGCTGCCAACACACTCCCCGGTGACTTACAGATCTTCCACAAGCATATATTTTTTCACTATCTAAATCTTCCACCTCTGACTTCAGAGCAGCATTGCAGGTTAGAGGCATTTAATACATTCTGCTTGAAGGACTTTCCTAATGAATTTTTATTATGGAAAAAGAAAAAAATGCCAAACCTACAGGCAAAGGAAGAGAGAAAACCAAAAGATAGCCTAGTTTAAATGTCTCATACATTGTAATGTGTCAAAGAGTGGGTAAGAAAAATTAGGAAAAGATGGATAATATATGTTTGGGACACACAAAAGGAGCAACCCTCAGAAATTCAATGTGGAACAATGGGGCAGAATTGGAGAAAGAAAAAGAGTCAGGAAAAAAGAATTTGTTTTTTGTCTTGGCCAGAACAATTAGAGGGTCCCTACCCTGACTTCAGTTTGTCAGACAAATATAAAACCTCTGTCTTTTCTATGGTGTAGATCAAATGATCAAAATAGAAGATGCTACTTGCTAAACCATAAAACGCAACATTGTTCATGGAAACTTATATTTTTATACACACATATAATGAGCTAGTACTTATATGCTATACTAAAACATGAGTTCAGTTTCTTATACTGTTTAATATTCAGCGAGCTATTGAAAGAGTTTGGGAAGGTGATGAAAGCAGAGATAAGAGTGTAATATTAGTTTGCCGGGCTATGCTGGGCTTTCCTTTCTGAGCACTCATAACTGGTTGTAAATTTGGGACTCATTTCAAATGTCAGCCGAGTTGGCCTTTTCTGTCACAACTCCAGCCAGTGTTAAGATTAATGAGGAGAAAATGTTGCTGGCTAGAAGGACGGGCCACGGAGCGAGATCCCTGGAACACAGCTTTTGTTTTCTTCAGGGGGAAATCTTGAATTCACAGAGGGTTTTTCCACGGCCAGCTAGTTCTCCTTACCCACCACACTTCAGCCTCACCCGTCAGGATATGGGGTTGGGGAAAGAGCCACCCTGCGGCTGAGTCTCTCTGAAACCACTGCTTGCGGGACCCCGGGACAGCGGAGGGACAGGCTGTCATGAGTTGTGGGCCTGAGGGTTCAACAAAAGTAAAATCAACCCAGTCTGCCCAGACTATAGAGAGAAAAAGATTCTTGGCCTATAATCAGCTTTGGGAGGAAGAGCACCAGTTAAATCTTGGTGCGTGGGAGGGGGATTCTTTAAGGAAAAAATCCGTTACAAACATGACACCAAAGGCGCAAGTCAGGATTAAGACTTTCTACTTTATTCCGAGATCTGATATAAAAATCTGAATTTGACCTTTGGCACTGGCAACATCTATAGTCCAGCTGCACACTAATGAAGCAAAGGAGAATAATTGTTTTAGGCACGGTGCAGGCACGCCATCAAACTCCTGCTGGTCTAAGGTCCAGCTCTGCTCAGCTGTCTGCTTAGAACACATGTAGTAAGTCAAATGTCATACTGGCATGTCGTCCAGAGGAGGCACACAGCCTAGGCAAGAGCTGTCATTTCACCAGTGAAGGAATAAAAATCCAAATATGTGTAATATATCATGAGGTGACAGTTTTGTTGCCAAGTAAGTCTCTCTCCCATGCCAGCCCCACTTAGAGAAACCCTGCTCTTACCTTCTCTAGTCTTTAGAGGGAGCCCGCATCCTCTGGGCTTGGTGTAGTGTGGGAGGAATCCACTCTGAGGTTCTACAGAGAATAGAGCATGTGTTCAACAGTAGATGTTTCTGTTGTTAGGAGCCACTTAAAAAAGACCTTTATAATAAACACTTTCCACATTTATTGTGGCACTGTACACAATAGTTAAAATACAGAATCAGCCTATGTGCTCAACAGATGAACAGATAAAGAAAATGTGGCATGCATACACAATGAAATATTATTTAGTCCTAATTAAGAATGAAATCCTGTCATTTGAAGGAAAATGGATGAGATTGGACATTGTCTTAACTGGTATAAGCCAGAGAGAGAAAGACATGTACAAAATGTTACTCTCATATGTAGAAGGTAAAGAGATGTTGACCTACATGTAGAATAATGGCTCATAGTGGTTGGGAAAGTGTGTCTGTTGGGGTAGTGGTGGTGGTGGATAAGGGAGGTTGGAATTGATGAATGTGTGCTGTATGCATGTATGGAAATATCACACAGAACCTCACTAATATGTACAATTAGTGCACATTAACCAAGAACTATAATGGGGGGGAGGGAGAGAGAGGGAGAGGGAGGGAGAAGAATCCTGAATTTTGGCCACTGTTTTGAGGTGAGGGTGGGTGGCTGAAATTCCTGTTTTATTTTGTAGAAAATTTGCCTTGAGTATCACTGTCTTTCTGTCTCTGTTTTTCAGCCCTTGTTTTAGCAGCAGAAAACACAGAAAATGGCAAGTCCTGACAGTGCTTCTCCTTTATGGAGAACTCTCATAAACAAAGGCAGGACCGTGTATTCTTGAAGAGTAGCATGTATGTTTTTATTAACTGGGTCACTCTCCCTCATTTTCCCTTCTTCAGAAGTTGGGCATTAATAGTAGATTTTGTGAAACTCCTTTCTACTCATTTGTCTTTCCTTGGATCTGTCTCCTATGAGAGAAGTCACTTTGTGTCTCTTTATGTTACATTCTGTCTCTTTTTCTGATTCCTGCTTTTCGATGGTTGTAAGATGCAGCCCCTCCCTTCCTTGGGGCTGCTCACACAGTTATTCACTAACTTTTATTCGTTTATTTCTCTTACTTTGCTTAGGATTACTTTTGGTGATGGGAAACATGTTCTATAAGTCAGCTTTACTTCAACTTCTTAAAAAATTTCTGCTCAGACGCAGCACACAAATGGTCACAAGAGGAACCAAGCCACATTTACCCTTCCACTATTTCAAACACATCAGTGGGGGCTGCACCTGTAGCTCAGTGGTAAAGTACTTGCCTAGCATGTGCAAAGCTCTGGGTTTGATCCCCAGCACTGCAAATTAAAATAAAGTAAGAAAATAAAATACCAGTGCGCTACAGGACCACTTCTAGCGTGATGTATAAGGTTCCACCTGTCAGCTTTATTTCTTTCCTGGAATCTCACTTCATCCTTAAATTCTACCCCTCAGCCGCACCGTGCTGTCTGAGTTGCCACATACATCTCGCTGCCCCACACTTCCTTTCTGCATCTCCTGTTCTTGTCTTCTGTAGCTGAAGCATCCTTCATGGACATGTCTTTCTTTTTCTTCTATTCTCTCAGATCACACTTAACAATGTTGCCAGGTGTTTCCCACAGCTCTAGTCTTTGTGACCAACTAACCCCATCCCACCCATCCGTGGGTCTTCCTGGCAGATTTCTATCATTACCCGTTACATGATTATACTCAACCCAGTTGCATTAATATCATTTATACTTCTCTTCCTCTCTCCCACTAGATGTTGGATCAATGGCTCACAAATAGTAACTTTTCTGTAGCAGAGTTCAATGTCCAGCATACAGTAGGTAAAGAACATGTAGATTAAATTAATTAAAACTGAGTTAAGAGACTTACTGGTCCATTGGATTTGGCTCATGGCCAACCTCAGGATCCTTCCACTAGCAGAGAATCTAAGAATAAATATTGTACAGTCTCTGGCCACTTGTACTGGCACTACAATGGAGGGACCTGAATAAATAGAAGATATTTCTTATAGGTAGCTTGATCTAACCAACTCCCCAGCAAAGAAAGAAGAGGAGAAATCTAAAGTCTCAAGGGAAAATAAAAAGAAAACTGGTGTCAATCCCACACTTTTAGTAACAGCTTTGTTCTCTACAGTTCTATGGTTTTGTTACTTTTTTCTCATTGCATTACAAGTTATCCTGACATTAATCTTTGATCTTTCAGCTGATTGTAGTAAAAGATGGGGTGTACGATTTTCAGTATGGGAATAGAAAGTTGTTCTAACAAATAAATTAAGGTAAAAAAACTTTACTTTTTAAATTCAAATGATTTTTCTAGATTCAATAGATTTGCTATTGCTAAAACCTCCCTTTTAGAAGACATGTCATCATCTTCTCACACATACCACTATATCTTTTAATCACTCAGAGTAAATGAAACACTATTGGAACTTATCATTGGAAGTTTTATGAATGTGGTCGGATTGCTTGCAGAATTTAATTAAGCTTTGGATCCTCACTCATCCCTTCTGGCCTAATGAGTTGGAGCCCTCTCAAACATCTGAGGGAATTTCTTGGGTAGAAACAGCTTCTAGGAAATCAATGTGGAAGAATGGGTCCAGAGGTATTTTTGTTTTATTTCCCTTGAAAGATTTGTCTGCACTTTTATCATATTTGTTTATTACATTTAATTTGCATGAGAGACATTCCAGGAAAATCCCATTAAAATAATTTCCAAAAGATGATACCCTTTATAGTTCGTGTGAAAGAGAAAGAGCAGGTGCAGCAGCTGACAATTATTTGTAAAACGTGAGTTTTGCTAACGTGGGCTGTTTCTTAAAAGTTAATGGACAAATACAACTGAGTAGAGTGGGGTATTTAAAATTTTTTTTAAAAGGATATTAAATTAAGGCATTTCAGAAGTAGCATAATGGTTTCCTGGAGATACCCATGTCCTAATTATCAGAATCTGTGAAGGTGTTTTGATACATATCAAATTAAGGCATTAAGATTGTAGGTGCGATTAAGGTTGCTGAGTAGCTGGCCTTGACAGAGAGTACTCTGTATTATCCAGGTAGTTCCAGTGTACTCGTAAGAATCCTTAAATGTTCTGGAAGAGGAAGCAGAGGTTAAAGTTTCAAAGATGTCTATGTTGTGTTCTTGGTTTTAAAGGTGGAAGAAGGTGCCACCAGTCAAGGAATGTAGATTGGCTCTAGAAGCTGGATTCTCCTGGGGGCCTCCAGGGAGGAACGAGGTCCTGCTTACATCCTGATTTTAGCTCAGTGAAACTTTCTCACTATTACAGGTGTAATAATTATATGGTGTTTGTAGATATTTGTTACAGTAGCAGTAGAAAACAAATACAGACACATTCATATGATGTAATACGACACAATCACTAAAAATAATTTAAGAACATAATTTAAGATGATGTAGAAAATCTGTTATGTAGTTAAGTTAGAGAAGCAAATGATAAAACAATAAACAGTACAATGCAACCTAAAAAATTATATACATTTTAGATAAAATCTGAAGATGTACTATAAAATGTTCTCTATGGAATCTTGAATTTTCTTCTTTCTTTTTGTGTATTTCGCAAGTTTCTTTTGTAATCAGCAAACATATATAAATGCCAGGCATGACTGACATTAAAACTGGAAATAGGCGACTGTATCAATAGTGCTTTATGTCCTTCAACACATTTTAAGAGATGAGCTTCTGTAGATTATTTTGTACTCACTTCTTCCCTTAGCGAATTTCTGCACCTCAAACATGCTTTAGAAGATAAACAGCATATTATTGTACATCAGCTTTATTTTTGGATTTTTTTTCTTTGAACTACATTTTGAAACATGGTCCATTTGAACTTGGAAAATGCTTTTGATGTATAAAGATCAATCTGAATGATATCTGCGTTCATCGTGTCAGGATGAATGACAGAGTTTCTCTTTATGGGTTTACCTGCATCGTCTCTTGTAATCTCTCCTTACAAGAGTCAATATTGGCACCCACCATTGTTCAAAAGTCCATTTCTCCCCATCATGCTATAAGTATTTTATTTTCATTAGTGATGAATTTTATTGTAGCTCTTTTTATTTGCAGAGAAAATAACTTGAAGGAAATTTAAAATCCATAACTCACCATCTCTGTGTTTAGTCAACTATTTTAATAAGTAATTGTGATTTATTGACTTGAATAAAACTGCTAAAATTTAGTATAAAAACTTGCAT
>PVJO010007562.1:26266-81093 GCA_004026905.1 Hystrix cristata
TGGCTATTTCAAGGAATACTTTTTCATTAAATATGCTAAAGTACACCTGTACACCTGTAACAAGAAACTGGCAGAAGGGACAGAAATTTCTCGGTCCTGTGTTGATGGTTTTCTATTACTTCATTTCAATGAGAATATGAATCTTCGCTCAGTTTCTCCAAAGTCTTTACAGAGAACTGTGATCCTTTTGTGCTTCTATGACAGAGTATAAAATAAGATCAGGCTGTTCTACAGGTACAGGTCACAAAGGAGAGGGAACACAAACTGGTACTTCATTCTTTCCCTGGGAAATGATGGGAGTCTCAGTGCCATCATTCTGGGAGATAGAAGTGGAAGCAAAAGAGATTGGGGAATTTAGCCTTTGGTGAATAGGTGAGGGAGTTACAATGAATGGAAACAAGAGCATTTTGCTGAAATTTATCTGCTGTATTCCGTTTGCTTCATTATTGTTATTAAGAATTTTTGATCTGTATATTAAACTCAAGCTTGAGGGTTAATTTATGAGACAGAAATTATGTCAAAGCTTTTAATACTACTGCAACAAATCCTCAAGTAGAATACAGGCATATTTAAAAACAGTGCTTCCTTTTAAGTCAGCAAAGACCGAAAGGGCTAGATTACTCCTGAAAACGTGAGGAATAAAAGAGAACAAATACATTCTTAAATTAGATTTAAATAATCAAGTGACGTAGCATTGGTGTGGTAATCTCCTTCACCCCTTCTTAGAATAATAAACTCTTTGTTAGACTGAATGTTGAGGCCCTGGGGAACCTAGGGATATTTTTGAGAAATAAATTTGCAGTCTTGATTTTGTGCAAAATGTAGGCACAAAATAGCACTTCAAATTTTAACTTTTAAAAATTAACAACGGTATAATTCAGAAAGTTTATAAGGTTTCACAATCATTGTTTAACACAGAAATCTGTTTATTAAAACCAAACAAAACAGAGAAAAATTATACCAGCCCTCAATTTTTGATTTTTCATTTAAATAAGCAAACTCTAAATCCACACCTTAAAAGATGTTTGTGCATCTATGTATTTCCAAAATACTCATATTTCAATAAGATTTTCACATTATATTCACCAACAGTATCACAAAAGTTCTCTTTTTTTGTTTTTGTGTTTTTTGTCTGTTTACGTAACTGTAAGGAACAGTAATTCTAGAAACACTAGAAGAAAAAAGCATAGCAATGGCCACAGTTACAAGGAAAGTGCACATTACTTGGTCACAATCACAGTCATTACTTGAAAAACTATATGTAACAAGTAGATAAGAAATATCACTGATGCCTTCAACTCATTGTCAAAAACTGAATGACATAAATTTTACATGAAATAAGGCAAATTCAGGAATGCACAAAAATTTGTAATCCAACCAAAGCCCATCAACAGAAATAAATAATTATATAAGAAGTATGAACTAAAGTACTTCCTCCTAAATATTTTAAAAATAGGCTTGCCTCAGTGCACAAAGAAAACACCACTCATGTGTATCCAACACTAGAAAAGAAGAAAGAAGGGCAAAGCATGGAGAATAGGAGGGAACAGTTCATTGTAAGTTGCAGCTGCATCCGCTGAGAGTTCTTTATTTTTAGCTAAAACTGCAAATTATACAAATCATACCAGGAGACATAACGGTCTTTTTGGAAATATTTCTGAAAGAGAAAAATGAAAAAACTACACACAAGAGTGCAAATTTTCAGATTGTCGCTTGCAACCTCTTAACATTCAGTCATCTACATCCAGTTGCTGCTAGAGGGATGCTTGTAAGACAGCAGCGGCAATCAGGAGTGAGCAGCCCTAAAGGAACCAAGGTGTGATTTTTTTCAACATGAATATTAAAAAAATTCTGCGATGAAAACTGCTATGGTAAAGCTGCAGTAGGGGGTGGAATTTTTTGAGACCAGTCTGAGTGCAGAAACACAGGGTTCTCTTGGAAGTAGTTCCTGATATGACGATTTAAAGAGCATCGGCAAGGGTTTTTCCAGCATCAAGTGTTATTCTTTTGTAGAAAGAATTTGGAAAGAGAAGAAGGCAAAGGGATGTGGAAAAAGTACTTACAGTAGTTTCTCAAAACAGTTTTCTTTTAGGACCTATGAAAAAGTTACCAAAGTAAAAATGACAATTCTGAATGAAAAACAAGTTTTCTTTTTATAAAAATTACATATTTTTCTTTTAAAATACAAGATCCTTTTCATTGTTGTTATATTCTGTAGCAACAAGAATTTGGCTTTTTTTGCCACATAATTCAGCTTTCAGTCCAATGAGTCAGTAGCAAATTCCACTAATGTTTCAGTTGGATCTTGAACTATGTTTTTTATACCACAAGCTTCTTCTGTTTTATCCTTGAGTTAAGAATATGCAGCCTTTTTTGCCCGTGATATTTATGCTGACACACTAAAACAAAAAGCAATAGGCTGGGCACACTTAAGTATCTCAAGTACTTCAGAGGTCAGAGTTCCTTTGAAGCACCTTAACACATCACTTTATGGATCAGGGACAATGTGGCATAATGGAAGTATTTCTCTTAAAAGATTGTGCAGTAAGACCAGAAGTATCTCTGCTGGGAAATCAAAATGTCATTAGTGGAAACTGCAAATTTAGAACTCAGTGAATACGGTCATCATTTGACTCAGTTCTGTTGTAAAATGAGATTTTCCAGTTCATCCGCAGAACGCAATAAAAATGCAGCCGATTCTCGATATCCTGCAACAAGCTGTCTCACAGCATTGATTTCAGTTGGACTCAGCTGAGGTCTGGAGCTTGAACTACTGGACGACCCCGAGCTAGTTGCCAACTGCCTCTTCATGCTGAGATCAGTGGGTCCTGGGGAAAAAAAAAACCCACAAGATTAGACAGGAATAATATTCATCCTAACATCTGGACGTGAGCACTCAGCAGCTACTATCAAATTAATTCATGAATTCTTTCATGAGAAACTAGTGATTTCTTTAATCTAATGCATCAGTCCTCAGAAAACTAAAGAGCACTATGGATGCTACATGAGTGGTGGGGGAATCTTTTGCAGGTGTCTTGCATAGCTTCTGACAGTCGCCTCTTATTATACACAAACAGCGACGGACTTTGAATGTGTGCTCTTTGGAAAGCTGAATTTTAAAATTGCATTGTAGAAGCTTCTTCATAAAATGATAGAAATTGCAAATGATTTTTATTTGCTGCATTTGTTAACAGATATTTTAGACTTTGCCCATTCAGAATTTTAAAAAACATTCTAGATTGTTATTCTAATGACTCTTTAATACGAAGAAAGAAATTGAGGACTGAGGCGCTACAACATCACGATTAGAGTCCCACAACTTTTAAGTGACACAACAATGACTTCAGCATATTTTCATTACAGGCTATTGTTGTTTCCCACCAGGTGATTAGTATTAAAAAAAAGTACACATAGTAGAGTGAAATTTGTTTTTGAAGTTCAAAAAGCAAAAAGTTACTCTAAACAATGCCATAGCAAAACTAAGCATTTAGAATCCTGTTTTATATATTGTGAAAGCCATTTCTATATTTGTGAAAAACACATTACTCAAACTTTTAGATTTATACTATATTGACACCAAGTCTGGTATTTCTACTTTCGGACAACAATTTATAAATTTTTGCTTAAAAATTAAAAGAAATGAACAAAATCATTTAAAAATCTTACAGACATTTGTGTTAAGAAGAAACTCCATGTCAATTATTTTTAGATTTTAGGATTGGATTATCACTTAAATTGGATTATTATTTAAATAGTGATCACTTTTATAGTTCTTATCATTCATTAAGTATTTTCTATAATTATTACATTTTTGCTCAAGTGCTAAAGTTAAAATTATTGATAAAACATTACTGAACACGTAACTACGGATACATTCCCATACTATAATGATTTCATGGCTTAAGCATGACTTAAAATTTTTTCCCTAAATATGTGTAACTTTTCAGACAATGGTATTCATTTTGTGAACTAAAACAAGAGATGTCCCGTTTTCTTCTGGTTCTCTTTGAGGTGTGATGGAGCAGGTCAAGACCCAACCCCTCAGCCCTCTACCCTGCAGGAGGCAGATGTCCCATGAGAGGGAAATAGCTTCCCTTGGAATTTAATTAGAGCAGAGACAAGACTAGTACACAAGAACTCTGACATCTGAGAGAAACTTATTTCCACTTCTGTAGTGGCCTTTCAAAACTTTGACTTTTCTCACAGGAATTAGCTTCCATTTGTTCTGCCATTTACAAAACCATGCCATCAACATGACAAGCTGAGAGAGTGTGCAAGATGCCAAAAAAGGAATTACTGAACCTGTATTCAAGCACATCATTAACAGGATCTATTCTATTTGAAAAGTTCTGAGTGGATTTTTATGAAGCCTTATGAGGTAACAGGGCTTCTGGTCTGTGGATGAACACATGTTCAATTTTGTTTTATTCTTCACATTTTAGAAGCCAGTGTCAATAAAAATCGTTTTGAAAAGATTTTCCTCCCAGTCACGTAAATGTCTAGTGTTGGGTTGCTAATCTTAGCATAATTTCTTTTAGGTGGTGTAACATTTGTGCTAATTTTGCTACCAATCCTAGTGTTTGATTGGCAGCTTAAACTGGAATTGAGAAAAGATTGAGGCCAGGGCTCCAGTTCTTTTTAGAGGGAGAGAGGCAGACTTCATTCTAAGGCTACAGCATAAGAACGACTCCCCACCTCTGGCTCAAGATTCTGAACTTCGCAACCAAGATATGGCTCCTGCTTTCTTTCAAATGTTGATTAGCATAGGCCAAATTTAAGCAGCTCTGCTATCTCTATCTTTGCAAGAAAATTGAGTTGATTATCTTTGTTTCTTTTGGATCTTTGAAATTGTGTGTATAACTCCAAACTACAAGGAATCCTTTTTGCTAAATATGTATTATTCAAATGTTCGATGTTACAGAATTGGAAAAAGAAGCAAAAATCAATCCATCAATCTATCCATCAATCAAAAATATTCACAAATATGCAAATCATTTAATTTATGACTATTCATTCCAAAAACTCTCTCTGATTATCACTAACATTCATTTTTGACTCACTGAGTCAATATCATACTTGACTGATTTGGTTTCACTAACTCAAAACAACAAAACGAAATAATTAGAATACAAATCAATTGTAAAGTAAAAATTAAACTTTGATGAAGTTGCTGGATTTAATGAATCCAGAGAAGTATTTTTGGAAAGAAGGCCACTGAGAAGGGTGGCTGTGGAAAGACTGGACCATAAATAACACAGTGGCCAAAGATGATAACATTAAAAATGCTCAAGTCAAAATGATTTCAATATCAATGTTAGGGACACATTCATAAAAGTTGATGTTATGGCTTGTATCTAGCTCTCTCTCTAAAGCCTCATGTACTCATGAAGTGGGGCTTTCTGGAGGTGGCTGGATCTAGGGAGTATGAACATAGATAAAGGTGTGTGAATGTGGATTACAGGTGAGATAACTAAATTAGTCCATTGATTTGTTTAGCATTGTTCTGGTTGTGGGTAATGGGCTGGCCCAGCCTGGGTGTGAGTGGCACCACGCAAAAGGATTGTAGCCTAGATGAGATAAAAGGGAAAGGAAGGCTTGATGCTCATTGCTTGCTGCTGCTGCTGCTTCCGTTGCTGCTTTCTGCCTGCACTGCCACGGACTGTTTCTCCTCTGCCTTGTCCCTCTGCCATGCTGTCCTGCCTTGGAGCCAGGTGACTATGGACTGAAACCTCTATGAACTGTGAGCTGAAATAAACCATTCCTCCTTTAACTTGTCGGTCTGGGGTGTTTTGTTCCAGTAGCAAGAAGGAAACTAAAACACTTGATAAGACACTTGTAAGCACCCACATTTTTACCCAAATAACACAGACTAATTTTTATGATCATTCTGAAAAGTTGAATAAGAGATAAAAGATATTTCATGCTAACATACGGTGTTAGAAAAACTTAAGACCCACATACTAAAACCAAACCTTGATTCATCTTTTAAAGATTTGAGGCATATTTAAGTTCTAAATAAACAGTAGTTAAATGAAAATATACATTCATATTTCTTAGTTTTATTTTTCAAATTACATTATCAATTGAATATTTTTTCTCTACTTATGTTAAATTTTTGGTCCTATTTTGAAAAAGCTTCATTTTTGTAGTCACATTTTAGTGTCAGTAATCCTTAGATAATAGGACCCCCTTAGGACAAAGTTTCATTTGCATGCTATAGTATAAATTCTATTTTTAAGGAGTTCTGTAACTATATGTATCAGAAACCACATGGAGGGTAAGAATTCAAGGCCTATAAGGGTAAGCTTCATTTGCGCCTTATTTAAGGTATTGTTTTAGGTGTTTTTATTAATGTCTGGCACAAGATAAGGGCACAAACAACATTTGTGTCATAGATGAATGTGAAGTGTCAGATTCTCTCTATAGCCAAAATTGAAGCTGTGGAGAATAAGTTATGTCATTAATAACACCTAATTATGGTTAAAAGAAAACCAGTTAGACATAGAATACAGTGGATTGAATAATAACTAATTCATATAATCTCTAATATATGAATAATATTATTGTTATAAAATTCACCTTACAAGATTGTAAAAAATAATCTAAATAGAATTGCTTGCTTATAATAATTTCCACATGAATTTTTTTCCTGGAAAAGTGAAAAATAGCTATTGTCCATATCTAAATAATCATGTTTTTCTCCCCACCAGTTGTCACATTGAGTCTTTAGTTAGATGTAAAGTCAACCCTAGCAGCAGCACACAACCTTGTCAGTCAATTGCCCATGTTCATCCTTTAATGCAAATCTATATTGAGCCTATGTCTTTCATCTTTGGAAATTTATTTTTATGGAGAAATTAATTCCAAATAGAAATATCCAGTCACAAGCATATGATTTCAATTGAACATATTTATTAGTTGGAAGGCATTTGTAGAATTCTATTAGAGTCTTCTATTGATAATTGTCTTTTAGCAAGTTAATGCACTGAAGATTAATTACTTCCACTTGGAGGTTAAACTGGACGCTTCTTAGTGAAGAGTGAAAAAATAGTTTGAAATAGGAGAATTCAGTCTGTATTTGCATGTCTAAAAATACTGTTGGTCCTATAGTATGTGCTCAGTAAATACATCCTGTGCAAATTTGTTTAAGAAGAAATTCGTCATTATATGAAGTATTGATGGTAAAGGAAGTTTATAATGTGAATTGTCATTACTTGTGATTCAAACAATATCGGTCCCCATCAAAATAGTTTTTCCTTAGCATCCAATAGTTTTGCCTTACAATTTTAGATTAGAGTCATCAAGAAACATTGCCAATTCTGCAGCTAAAAGTAATTTCCGAACCATTTAGTGTTTAATAATTGTGCTGGAGAGCACTTCTTGTTCAGGAAATGTTCGATCGTAGCTCAGATCTGCAAAAAAATTGCATTAAAATTTTATCACTACAGAACAAACTGCTGTGTGGTAGGACAAGTCAGGACATACAGATTCTATTTCTGATAATATCTCACAGAACCAAACAGGGTTAAGTTGATAAAAATAAAGTTTAAAGCTGACGCTGGTATTTTAATGACACATGGAAGAATTGAATGTGTTCCATACGGGTCCTGCTGATATCTCAATGAATGTCTATATGTCTCATGTTTTAAAATTTTTTTGTAAATGTGTCCAAAAACTTGACCTTCACACGTCTTAGCATATTTTACTTTACATTGTACAGAATTCGTTCTCAACTTTGAAATTATTCTCAGCTATAATTGCTTCATGCAGACTATTCATAGAAACTAATTCTTTGGTCACTCCAAACACATTGACCAGTTGAATAAACAACAGAGTACTTTCTATAACATTTTAACTCTTCGAAAGGAGAGCAACATCATTCAGAATCGGTTGCTTTGCTTTTCTAATTGACTGTTGACAATACTGCTATCTCAGTTTCCACAAGACTTTGGTCATTATTCTCACAATCATACTAATAGGTTTATAACACTTCTGTTTTTTTTTTTTCTTTTTTTAAATAAGGTTTCCCTTTGTAGTTTAGGCTGCCCTCGAACTCACCATGTAACCCAGGTTGACCTTGAACTCACAGAGATCCTCCTGCCTCAGCCTCCCAAGTGCTGGGATTATGGGAGTGCATCACTACTCCTGACTTCCCAATTTAATAAAATTTCTATTAGTGAGTGAAGTGACTTTCCTTATCTGGCTAATAAGCCACTTGGAAATTTACTCTGGCTGTAGGGGAGTCCCTTTATTCCTTCATTCCTTCCTTTTTTCCTCTCCCTCTCTTGCAGTGCTAAATATTGAATGCGAGACCCCACCCGCAACACTCGGCAAAAGCTCTGCCGTTGAGCTATACACCCAGCCTGCTAATTTTCATTATTTATTTTTGTGATCACATGTTTAAAAGGAGTATTTATTGATAATGAACTTAGTATGTTTCTGCAAAAGCTTAAAAAATCTAAAACTTCAGTATTCTGAGTTTTACCAGAGAGCCAGGAAATGTTCATTCCTTTCATGTGATAAATATTTGTCCATAGGCTTAAATATCTAAAACATCACACTAAATATAAATTACTGGTTTAAAAAGGCTAATGAGTTACACGTATATTCATGAGTGTACTATAATTTGCCTTTCTAGTCCTTTTCTGGATGATAGAATTATAATGGCATACATTAGGTTGGGTTGGTTTCCCTGTTTTTATTTCTCTTTCTCCTCCTTTGGGTTTATCTAAAATTAAGATTATCTAGTCATTGCAAATTGAAACTAGTTTTGGTAAAATTTATTTGTAAAAGTTTCAGAGTCTGTATTTTCAATGGACAGATTTTTACAAAACCGGCCCAATTTACTTAATGGCTATAGCTTCATTCGATGTATTTATTACTTTGTGTGTTAATGTTGACCAGATACACATTTGTAAAACATTGTATTTCTAGTAGATTGATATAAGGATAATAATGTTTGATTATAAAATTTTATCTTTCTTTTTCATTCTTAACTTTATGCTTCCTTTCTTTTGGTTTATCATCACAGATATTTTTAAAGTGTTTTTATCAGAATTTCTAATTGCTTTGTTTTCTGTTTAATTAATTTTTCCACTAATTTTCTTACTATTTTCCCTGTTCTGTTTCTATTTTGAGTTAAATGATTACGTCAAACATCAAGAAATGATATGGAAATGCTAATGCCTTGATTTGATCATTGCACATTATATACATATATTAAAATATTACATGGTACTCTACAAATATGGGTAATTATTGTCTTAATCAAAAAAACACTCACAAATGATTAGCTCAATTTGTGTATGTGCCAATATTACATTAGTTTCATTCCATAAATTTAGTATGTAGTGTTTTCATCTTTATCAGTTGTAAATATTTCTAAACACAATGCCATCAGTCCGTTAATGATTCTTTGGCTATTGCCATACACCAACATTTGAAAGAATATTTATTATTATATTATCGGGCATCACTTTCTAGATATGGACATTAAATTTTAATTTTTTTTTTCAATCCAAACATTTTCCTTTCTCTTCAGAGAAGTAGTTTTAAAGACTTTGGCTATGGTTGTAAATGTGTCAATTTCTCCATGTAATTTTGTTAACTTTTCATTTATAGATTTTGAAGCAAGTTATTAAGGCACTTACTCTCAAGACATTTGTTATTTTCTGTGGAAACATTACTTTCATTATTAAGAAATCTTTACTTCTCCAAAGCTTTTGTCTCAAAGTCCATTATTGACTAGTTAGTAATATAAACACAAACAAACTTTCTTTTGCTATTTCTGCCATATTGTTTTGTGTGGTCTCTTAATATAGGGCCTGGAATCACTCCATCTGCAGGGAACTTACCCTTTATAAGTGAAACTGTCAGAGGCTACAGTTAATTTGGGAATTGTATGTTTCCTCTGTAGCATATGTCGACCTGAAGTCAATTTCAACCTATTTATTGTATTTAGGTCTAACTATAAGCCTCCTATGTTTGTGCTTCCAACTACTTAATTCCTCTCAACATCATGAATTCTCTATGACATAACTGTATATTAAGCCACATTAGTTAACAAAGAATAGGCCTTTTCTCCCTATAAAGTATGTAACAAATTACTACGGTACATATTCTGTAGACATTTAAGAAAACACAAAAAGCAAGGTATCTATCACTTTCAGGCCAAGAACCATTTATGGGATTATTCAAGAAAGCAAAGAAAAACATGGAAAGTGCCACTAACCTCCATAACTGAAACATTGAGGGCTCATAATGGAGGACACATATTAATTAGCAAAGGATGAACCCTCTGGAATTGTGATTACTGTTACTAATAACTAACTACAAATTTAATAAATATCTTATGTAGTATTTTACATCAATATTATAGTAATACTGTAAAAATTTAAGTTTTTAAATTTAAGACTCTCAGGTTGACTATATTTGGAAATTCTTAGCAAAAATTCCTTAAAATATGACAGAACTGTACATTTTTCTGACTGGATGTTTTAAAGCACAAATTAGAGAAAATTTTTTCAACAATTTCCCAATATATCCATCACTATCAACCACCTTACAAATGTAAGTTACCTATGATGTATAATTTTCATTCAAGTGTTTCAAAACCTTTGCCAAGATCACTGTAAGTCGATAATTATGCAAATCACATTGCAGATTGGTTACAGGGTCCCATGAATATAATCGTTTAAGTTATATATTTATAGGAAGCAATGTGCATGGGATTCTTTAGTCTGATCCATTTATTTAAAAAATCTCAGATCATTCTGTTTCGATTTTTGCCATAAGAGAATCAGCGAATTTTAACCAACTCATATTTTAAGAAGATATTTAAATGATATATAGCCAAGGTTATTTTAACACTGGTTATCGAAAATAGGGGTGGAAATAGGGTGGAGAGAGTCTTCTATTTCTGTGGCATCCATTTTACTCTTAGACTTCAATAAGTTCAGGTTAAAAGGAGGAAAACAAACATTAACATTGCCAGAGAATAAATGATAAGAGTCTAGCAAATAGTAGCCTATCATTAAATTGAGTCATTTAAACTAAAATGAGGGTCAGCAAGAGTAGCTTTCATGTGTAGTTAAAAAGAATATTCACATTCAATTTGTAATTATCCAAAAGTATGAGGGAAAACAGGGCTCATGTGAAATACAAAGTATTTATGCTGAGGAGATTCTCTTTTTAACCCATTTGTCAATAAATATACTGTGGAAGTAAAAGTAAAAATTTAGGAATCATAAAATATTAAGAAGCTATAGTTGGAGATAGAGTATGCACACAGTCTTCTCTCACTGATTTCTTACCAAATATTTATGTTGCTTCATAAAACGTAAAGAGATTTAAACGTTAAGTACAATCATTTTTATATACCTAGACAAAATCTTTTCTTGCATGTGAAGGAATATAAAGCAGATAGATCTCCATTAAGCTTAATACTCTTCTGCCAGTTTCTTACCTTCGTTATTAAGTGGTTTACAAGGCAAATTAATATTTAACAAAAAATAGAAGACAAAATGGTGCAAGAATGATTCATAAAACATAAAAATATCGAAGAAGTAAGTGTATTACTAAAGTACGAACAATATCTGCCTGATTTGAAATAACAAAATGAAAATAAACAGAGTATGAGTGTCCTCAAAATTATGGACAAGTTCCCTGAGAAATCTCCACACTGATTTCCATAGCAGTTGCACCAGCCTACATTCCCACCAACAGGGGAGAAGGGCTAGAGAGTCCATTTGACCCAGCCATTCCTCTTCTTAGTATCTTCCCAAAAGAATTAAAAGCATCACACCGCAGCAATATATGCACACCCATGTTTATAGCAGCACAGTTTGTAATAGCTAAATTTTGGAAACAGCCCAAATGCCCATCAACAGCAGAATGGATAAAGAAAATGTGGGTTTTTTTTTAATACAATGCAGTACTACTCTGCCATAAAGAATGATAAGTTGAGATATTTCTAGGTAAATGGATGCATCTTGAGACTATATTCTTAAGTGAAATAAATCAGACACACATGTTTAATACTGCATTGTTTCTCTAGTGTGAGAAACTGAAAGTGTAAATAAAGACTAAAATGTATTATATTAGGAAAGGGAAGAAGAAAATGTCCAGATGGGAAAGAGAACAAGGGAGGGGTAAAGTAATAGAGGGAGAAGAGAAATAAGAAATGGAAGGAAAACAATGGAAGCAAAGCTTTTATAAATAGGGAGGGAGGAGGGGGTTAGGGTAGGGGAAGGGAATGGGAAAAAAAGAAGCAACAAGATACATCATGTGCAGGTACAAATCCCCTATGATGAATGTTATCACTATGTAGATCTAAAAGTTACCATTAAAATAAAATTTTAAAAAAAATTATGGACAAATCATGTTCATGAATTTATTTTGAGGAACAAGCTATAAGAAAACATAATTTCCTAGCATGATGATGCACACCACTAATCCTGGCACTCATGAAGCTGAGGCAGGAGGATTACTGTGAGTTAGAGGCCAGCTTGGGCTACATAGTGAATACAAGACCAAAACAGAAACATAGAAACACGGAACACAAGACCAAACAAAAATACGTTAACTGAGTAAAAAAAGGGAAACATAATTATCTCTGCAATATTTTCCTAAAGGAGCATAGATAGTAATATACTGCCAGAAATAGAAACCAGAAAAAAGAAATCCTTAAATTCAATGTAGTGTATATACTACTTTTAGATCAAGTCAGATCGCTCAGGAGGATTATATTCATAATGGTTTGAATTACCGTTGGCCATCTCCTTGTGGCCATCTAGATACTGGTGAGAACATTAGTTGCCACACATCTAATTGTGAAATCATTTGCTGATTTGTCTTGGGGGCAACTTGGGAGGCAAAACTTGTACTGTGTAGACTCACCTTCAAGTGTATGTATTTCTACTACTTCTCGAAATTGTACATAGATGCGAGAAGGGCTTTCAGTAAAGGCAGTTGTATGTCAGTCAAGAGATAAATGTCACACAAAATTACCTTGTGCCTTGAAATCACAAAAGAGAATATTAGCATTGTGATTGTGTTTGAAAATTTTAACATTAGAGAAAAAAAAGGGGGCGTCTGGCATTCCTAGCCTCTTGGAGTGCTTTGCGCAGACAGACCCTCAAGCTCTGGATTGAGGGATAAGTGAGCAGCCGGGTGCCTGTTTCAAAAAGGTCAGCCAGGAAAACCAGGAAAGGGGAATGTGGACAGTGGCTAATTCAACATGCTGAATTCTCCAGGAGAGCTCCTCACTGAGAGGCACAGGGCTGGAGAGACAGTGACATGTAACTAGTTTGGTTTAATACATCCCTAGAGGATATGTCAAAGCTCAAAAGAGACTGTGGAAGAATAGCCCAAGCCAACCGTAATGGGCTCATGTCACCCACAAAAGCCCCAGAGCAGTCACCAGCAGGCTCATGGAGGCAGGTCTCAGCACACTAACAGGTCATCTTCTTAAGCCTGCCCCTCAGGGACCGGGCACAGTGCAGATTCAGGCAATCTCAAGAATACACAGGCCCGTCTTACTGTACAGCGGAGGGAGGGCTTGCAGGGAGCAGCCACGAGCCCTGCCCCACTCTGAAGTGCAGAAGAAATTACCCCTCCAAGGGCAACTTGCGGGAGACACTGTGCCCTCACCTCCCTTTCCGAGACTTTCTCTCAGGGTCTCTGACCTACATAAACCCGGGCAAAGGTGTGAGGGCTCAGTGATACAGAGAAAGATGCTTCATTTGATTTTACAGATAACTCGTGTAATTCTTCTTTCAATTTTCCAGTCAGTGATTAACATAATTTTCAAACATAAAAATTTACAAATAAGCATCACCTCTCTGAATCTGCATGTATCTCGAAACATAGTTGTACAAATAATTCACAATCTCAACTCAATTTTAGATTGTTATGTTCTGTGAGAAAGCTGGAGATGTAACAGGAACTCGGTGTCAGAAATGTGGTTACATTTCAAAGAATGTAACTTGGGTTCGGGCTTGTTTTTCCTAAACATCATACAATTTGAAATCCTGTCAAAATAAAATTATTTTAAAGTTTATTTTGTTTCTAGCTTTAAAGTAATTCCAGCCAATGCCAAAGAGGTTTTCAATACCTATATTATAATTTGTGTAGGAATTGACTCTTTTCTAACCATCAAATAACTGAAAGTTTTAAAAGCCAGGCAGTTTCGATTAAAAAAAAAATCGAAGAAAGATCATTTAAGTTTATGTAAAGTTGTCTTTTTTCCCCATTTATTTCACTGAGAAGTGAATGATATACACATGATTAAATGCAAAAAAAAAACCTGGTGGAATAAATACAGAAAAGATTTTTTTGCAAAATCACGCAGAGGCTAATAGTGCGAATCAGCACTTTCTAATAGAAATTTCTGTCATGATGGGAATGATTCCCTGTGCTGTTGGATACAGTAGCTGTTTGCTATGCGAACACCTATAAAGGGGATCTGAAATTGAATTTTATTATTTTAATTCATTTCAATTTTGATAGCCACACATAACCAGTAGCTATCATGAGATAGCACTGTTATAGATAAACCTGTATTTGAAAGCAAAAGAAAACAATCAAAATAAGGATACACAAATGAGTAGGGTTTAAACTAGGAAAATATTTCTATTAAGATATAAAAGGAACATGCAGTGGAGAGATGGGCTTACTAAAAATAAACAATTACAACAAGTGATTGTGGTGGAAAAATATCCTAGACACAATACGTTCATTTCTTTTTTTTAATAAACAGAGTTTTACCATGTGTTGCAGAATGTGTTTTGACAACTCAATCAGATTTAATTGGATGTCTACTGAGATATAATAACTGCATAATCCCAATTAAGTCCACATAGCTAGATCACACAATCATCCTTCTTCACATAATATGTTATCATCACACAGATCTTGCCATTGTGTAAAGGGCCTCTGAATTCACTTTAGGGGATTGCTTAGCTTCTGTGAATTACTTTTAGGCTCTACTCTACAAAGGGCTTATCCAGAGTTTTATGTAACAGAGCTCATGTACTTTTCCCACAGCAGAGTCATCCGGCAGTGTCCTGGAGCAGAGTGACAAGGTTCTCCTCACACGGCCGCACTGCACCTTTGCATGTGGCTATGAAGCCAGAACAATTCGTTTAGGCTGTAAGGTGACAGGAGAAGGTACACATTGCTAGGTCCCCTGGATAATAGGATAACCATGTCTTTACCGACTCACTGTCTTAAGCTGAATACATTTTCAAGCAGAATTTATATATTTCAAAATATTTCTCTGAAATGTTTGAATGAAACATGTATCTTCCTCCAACATTTTGCTCTTTGCAGTATTAAGAAAAAGAAAGAAAACTTCAATAAGTAATCCTCAAATTCAACTAATTATTCCTATGATGATTTAAATTTAGTCAAGATCACCAAAGAGGCACAATATTTTAAAGAAACAATTCTTTTCACCATTCATGTATCCATTCACTAGTCACTGAGTATGAATATAAGCTGGTTATTTACTGACAGTGGGAATGTGACAGAAAATGTCCCCTTGCCTGCCCTCAAACTGTGCATATTCTAGCACAGAAAAGAGCGCATACCAACGTGCTAAGTTATAAGAGAGATGCTGAGGGAATCATGGGAAAATACAGGAAGAAAATGTAGCCAGGAAATGAGAGTGGCAATGAATCAATGTATTACAGGGAACATAACAGGTGTGGGGGAGGGTAGTATCCCTGCGTCAGATAGGCAATGATATGTGTGAGGGTGAATTCATTTTTAAATACTTAAACCTAAGATTCCTTGAGATGTCTAGATCAAGTCATCCAGTAGACAGTGGATATGAAATCTAAAACTCAAGAGAAAGACTGGGGTAGATATGTAGATTTGGGTGTATTGTGCAGTTGAAACCAGAACTAGTAAACTCTCTCTTGGGCCTTGGATTGATGGCAGAGGCGAGATACCATGAAAATTGCAGCATATAGGGCACAAGTCAAAAAAAAAAAAATGCCCAGAAAGGCAGCAGGAAAATGGGATCACAAGCGATGTGAGAGTGTATTGTCAAGGATACTCTCATGAAAGTGTTGATTTCAAGTTCAATTGTCAAGATAATCAAGTATGCCCAAGAAATACATTACAATGGGCAAAAAAAACCTTCAGTTTGGCATGAGTATAGTTGCCGAAAAACAACCAGACCAGAGAAATTATAAGGAGAAGACAGCTATAGTGGATAGAAGATTAAGGAGAAGGGGAGCAAAGACAGCATATGGCTATAAACACCCCTAACACTGTCCACACAGAAAGCCAGTCACACCACTGCGAACTGGCTCTAGTGTGACGGCAAATCCTACGGCCAAGCTCCTTTAAACGTGTACCCCGATCCAAAGAACCTTTCATATTTGCGAAGAATAAGACAATGGCCGTTAAGATTCTGGTGAAATAGAATTTGCCATACAAATTTGTTAGTTATTATGGGGATTATTACTACAATTTAGTCTTGTTAGATTTTGTCTGTATATCAGCCCAGTTTACATCAGAATTGAAAAACAAATTGAAAAGTCTGCCCTGTGGAGTTTGTGGAGAGGAAACACCAGTAGTTAAATTATGCATCATGCATATAATTTAGACTTAACAAATCCAGTGGAAAACTGCAATGAACCACAATTGCCCTCTTTAGACAGCTCGATGGGAACTTCCTGACAGAAGAAAGCATTCCAAAGTTCTATGTAAATGGATGGGATAATAACAGGAGGGTTGGCTGCTTGCTTGCTTCTCGTTTCAGTTGGATAATTTGAATAAATTCTTTACACAAATTGTAACTGCTGTCAGTTTGATACTATTCCAACTTGAAAATTTGGATTGTTGGGCACAGACCCTTGCCAGCTCTAAACAAATGGAAGTTGGCTAATAAAGGATTTGAAGGTCACCCTGGCATCATTAGGAGACAGAATCTGTCCTTGCTACCAAGTCTCCAGCATGGGCCAGCTTTCCTTTTGCTATTATATTCAAAATTAAGTAGGAGTTTATAAAACGCTGTAACTGCTGTGGGCCCCTAAACAGGATTCTTCCTCTTGCACCCACAGAAGTCCCAAGTTCAGCCTTTCTTCTTATCTCCCAGTCTTTTGCTTCTTTGTTTTGCAGTGCCGGGGCTGAGGCCCAGGGCTTTGTGCAGGCTAAGCATGTGTTCCACCACGGAGCCACGTCCCATGCCTTCCTTTGCTTTCTATAAGACAAATCCTTCACCTTATCACCCCGACTGCAAAAATGTCTTTGTACTTTTCTTTTTTTGACTTTTGACATCAAACATTTTATTTGAAAATTTACTGATTTATTAAGCCAATATAATTATGTGCTCACTTCCAGCATGGCTCTACTCAGAGAAATGTAATAGCGAATGAGACAAAGTTTCTGATTTTAAGGACTGCACATCTAGTTAGGGGAAATATTTGAAAATACACGTCACAATTCGATGAGGTAAGTGCCAGAATAAAGGCCTATACAAGAGAGTGATTAATCTTCCCAGGAGTGGAAGGATGTCGAAGTAGAGTAAGGTGTTACACAGGAGGTAGCATTTAAAGTAGTTTGACATTTATACCAGAGAAAGAATATCTTATGGCTCTTTATCTTAAGTTTCTTGGGGTCATGCATTCTGCCCTATTCTACTTTGTTTCTCTTAACATTATGATTTGAACTTAGGAATGCAACATATTTGTGAAGTTGAATCTAGATTGATGTTAAGGTATTGTTTTTCTTTTTTCTGTTTTCACATTGTTCTTGAACAGTCTGCAGGGTTCACATTATTTTACCAACATTAGTTTAAAGGGTCCTAGAAACATCCATTTTGTCATCAACCTTTGATCTCTGTCTTAGGCTACCAATTTGAATCAAATTCTCAGTTTCGCCAGTTAGTGGTTTGAATTGTAATTGTCTTCATCTGCCTTAGAAATTAAGTCAGATGCATAGTTAATTCAATGTGGTCTCTTGGAAGTCGCTGCTCCCTTTCACACTTTGCAGATGCACAAATCCTAAAATTGAGAATTTTCAAACTTAGATTAACTAGAGTTGTCAGTCATCAAATATAATGTTGGCATCTAATATAATGTTAATCTTCTGTTATGTCCTTTTTAACTCTCAAGACATGCATATGTATGTAGTTTCTTTCTCTATAACTACAAATCTGTTACAGGGAATGACTATTTTAATGTTTTAAAGATGAAAAATAAAAGAGATGATCATACCAGTTTTTACGGCCGGAGATATAGCTCAGTGGTAGAGTGCTTGCCTAGCAAGCACAAGGCCCTGGGTTGGATCCCCAGCACTGTCATTTTAAAACATGATAATAAGAATACCAATTTTTAAAAGAAGTAAAAATATATGAAATTCCCAGAATTTATGAAGAAAGTATCCAAATAAAAGAAAGTGTGTACCTGATTAATTTAGCTGCTTTTTCATGATTAAAACTAAGCAAATCCAAACCAGCAGTAGATAATACCTGTGTTACCAGTAATATGGATTCTCAGAGAGTAAAAAGGTTTCCAGATCTCCTTCATAAAGTGGAATTAATCATTTCTCTCAATACCATTAGCATTCCTGGAATCTTTTTGCAAATGTGTACTAGATCAATTCTCTGTGTTTTAACCTGAAAGCTGTGATTTGCCAACACTATTCTTGTACTGTTTTGTTGTTATTGTTTTAAATTAGTTACACTCAGCCCAAAGCCATTGCTCAAACGATGTCACTTCAGGGCTGAGGATGCAGCTTAGTGGTGGAGTGCTTGCTGAGAATGTTCAAAGCCCTGGGTCTGCACTCCAGCACTGCAGAAAGGCACCTGGGGTCATTAACACTGTTTCCTAAGTTATATAAAAGGTTGAATCCCATCTTTTGATTTTTGTCAGTACTATTAAGCTTTACGTCTTTATTTATTTATTTTATTTTATTTTATTTTATTTTATTTTATTTTATTTTATTTTTTGTCTTACTTTAACAGTAAAACCTAATTTGGTATTTTAAGGACTATTGTGTATCTGTAATATTAACTATTGCTAGTTCTCTGTATGTTAAATTATCTGTGTTCCCCAAGTGTTCAGTCTTCTAGAATGCAGATCTTCTGCCTTGGCCTCCCAGAGTCCTGGGGTTATAGGTGTGTGCCACCAAGTCCAGCTTGCAGTGTCCTTGGACCTTCATCTCATCACAAGAAAGCCAAAAGATACATGAACTAAATATCCCAAAAGTCAACATCTTTGTCCTTGAAAAAGTCACCCAACTTTCCAGGCCTATTTCTTTCATGATAACCCTTAATACACAAAGATGTTGCTATTAAAGTATTTCTTGAGTCCTTCTGGGATCTATCAATCTATGATGGTGAGGATTTTATGAGGGGAAAGACTTCTAGCCAAGGGGAATTTCAACATAGGGTTACAGTATCTACATTCAAACTGCAAAATTTATAAAACTTGTTTTCTAACTTTTCTAACCACTTGAATGGTTAAATATCTGGAATCTATACCAGATTTCCTATGTGGCTTTTGAGTGCCACAATTAACGAATGATATCAAGGTCCCATGATGTGTGTGTGTGTGTGTGTGTGTGTGTGTGTGTGTATTTTCACATGCCACATGCTGCACAGGACAAATTCAGGGTGCTGTGAGGGTTTATTACTACACTTGACCTAGACTTGGAATCCTGAATTTAAAGCATGAACAGGAAATGATACATTAGAGAGGGAGAGGAGCTCAAAGAAAACGAATTGGCTGGACCTTAAGGCAGGAAACGTTATTTCTCTCGGGGCAATGAGAGCCCATAGACGGGACTTAAATGGGGAAGCGGTGTGAGCAAAAAATGACTGGTTCTTCCATGAAGCATAGATAGAAAAGGCAAGAGAGACTCTGGAAGATTCCTTTCAGTAATCTATAACAAATTTCTTTCCCTTTCCTCTCAGGTTTTGCTCACAATTGGCAGTTGCCCTAAAGTGGCCTCTTTTCAACTCAAAAACAAAACTTTCAAATTATTCTAACTTGCATCTTCATCCTTCTCCTTCTTTATAAATATCATCTTTCTCCCTACAGGTAGCTCTCTGCTTTTTTTTTTTTTTAATGCTTCTCTGGGACTTGCTAAATAAATCCAAGAGGCAAAGTGGAGAGGGAAACTCATGAAGTCTCAGAGCAGCCTGTGTTCAAAAGTGTCTCATGGTTGATTTCTCTGTTGTCAGTGTCTTGAAATTCTTAAAAACAAAAAGTCTCACATTTTTTATTTGTATGGGGGGTCCCCCAAATAATTTATTTATAGGGAAAAGACCAGATATAGTTTCCAAGGTCACGGCCACATGACCTGCCCCAAAACACACAGAAGTGCTTACTAGTGTCCGAGGAACCTCTCAAGCCAACCAAGTTGACAGCCGAGATTAAACAACACGCTACCTACATGGTATCAAGAAAAAAGACAATATACGCAGACCCATGACACATAAAGAAATCAAGTCTAACAAAATGCATGTATATAAATAAGCAAAAGCAAAGCCTTACATTTAATGGTGAAAAGTTGAATACATTCTTTGTGAGATCAGGAATAAGATAAGGATGTTGACCATTAATACTCCTACTCAACATTTCACTAGAGCTTCTAGCTGGGGCAACCAGGCAAGAGAAAAAATAAATGACATAAATATTGCAAAGAATGAAGTAAAATTATTTCTTTCTGCTAATGATTAAGTATTACCTTGTATACAGAACATCCTGAGGAATCCACTCAAAAACTAATAGAACTAATATGTGAGATTGGCAGAGTTGTAGAATACAACATCAACATAAAAAAAATTATATTTCTACAAGCAAGCACTAAACAACCTAAAAATAAATTTAAGGAAAACATTCCATTTGCTATAGCACCAAAAAAAACGAAAACAGCACTAAAATTAACAAAAGTAATGCAAAGCTTGTATGATATATACTACAAGATATACAGTATATGAAAGATATTTTAAAAGATTGAAATGACTAGAAAGATATTTCACGTTCAGTCTGATATTTCCTCAAAATGTTCAACATAGATATACCATGTGTAGGAACAAGTAATTCCACTTATAGATGTTCACTCAACAGAAATGATGGCATGTACACACTAACTTGCACATAAATGTTTATGGTAGTATTAATCATAGTAACTCCAAAGTAGCAACAACCCAAGTGCCCATCATCAATAAATAACTAACAAAATGTGCCATCCCCATAGAATGGGATATTACTTGGCAGTAAAAGCAATAAAATACCAATACATACTACTATATAGATGAATCTTGAAAATATTATGCTATGCAAATAAAGCTGGACACAAAGGACGAAGTCTTGTACGATTCACTAATTTATATAAGGTGTCCAGAACAAGGGAGCTTATGTCGACAGAAAGTAGAATAGTAGTTACCGGGGACTAACACCTCAGTGCTTGTTTTCCTAGACATGGAGATTGTTAGATCAGTGGTTTGCAATGTAGCCTCTGGTGTCAGAATACCTGTGTTCAAATGCTAGTGTCTCCTGTGTCCAAGAAGGGACTTTAGGGAAGTCACTTAGCACTTCTGAGCCTCACAAAATGAAACTCCATTATATTGCAAAGGATTGGTGTGCAGACATTATTTTTAAAGTGGGAGTAAATTCCGTGTTATAAGGATCTTTATCAAATTGCAGACAGTAGCCCATAGGACTGTGAAATACTACAAGGAGTCAATAAATGCTACTTACTGCTATTGGTCTGTTACACAAAGCAATCATTCCATAAGAGAATTTTTTTTTAAATCGAGCTTAGATGATAAAAATACATCAGTAAAACCTCTAGAAACATACCCTTCCAAATTTTGTAATTTAGCAGTTCTTAGTTCTTATGTAAAATATTAAAAAAAAAGAGTTTCAAGATTTATAGGCTAAAAGAATTCATAGCTTTTGTCCATATTGTCCTTCTCTGGTCTCAGACTTGCTCTTTCGTAGTCACTTGCTCTTGAAATTAAAAGAAGACTCAAAAACAGCTGAGAAGGCGTACTAGATTTGAAAAGTCAAATATACACCTGAAATTTCATTTCTTTTCAAAATAAACTTCTTTCTTCTTTCCCTTCCATCTGAGGCATTACTCTTTTGAAGAGGAAGGCAAATCATACAGACCAAAGTTCAGGGATCCGGTCTTCAGAGGACCTTTCGTTCACAACAGATCGAAGAGCCACCTTCAGAGCCAGGCGCCTCATCCCAAAGGCCGGCCGCATGCGTCCCCGGGGCGGTAAGGATAAGCTTTCCTAGACTGTGCACTCACGTCACACTAAAGCTGTAATTTCTCCCCAATATAATAAAGGCCAACCAAGCCTAACCAAATTTTCAAATGCAAGTCAGTCTCTGTTTCTAGGCATTTTCAGTGGATATATGCGAAGTATTTTCTCCAAACAAGAAAGTACATTTGAAGTATATTGCCAATTCAAATCCAAGATTATGGAATTTTTGCATTTACATCTACTTTGCTCCCTGCTGAAAATCCACAATTTCACTGACATCAATATAATTTCCAAATTTGCTTTAAACCAAAACCACAAGAAACAGTTTTAAAATAGTAATATGATTACTGAAAATAGTTAAGGCTTTCATCAATGGCTTGAGAAGTAGAGTTGGTATGATTTAAAATATTTGAAATATTTGAAATTGGAAAAGTTCATCCCTGTGCCAATAACTCATTAAACACCTAAAGTGCGTATGTATTGCTTTCTTCCCATTAAAGGAGGACTTAAAAATAATTGTCTAATTATGTAAACATATACATTGTTCAAGGTAAATTATAAAATCAATGTATAAAAATTGAGTATGTTCAGAAAAATCTAGCTTTTTTATTTTTATCTCTTATACTGTAATTCTCTTAGTCCTGCTTGTTTTTTTAAATTACAGTTTATATTTCCATTTATATAAAATCCTTCTTTCACAAATGTTAGCTTTTTTTTTGGTGTCGGGGATCGAACTTGCCTAGCCTTGTGCTTGCTAGGCAAGCACTCTAACCACTGGGCTAAATCCCCAGCTCAATGTTAGCCTTTTGTAAATGCTTATCATTATCTGGAGATTGATGCATAATAGTATTTAAAGCTATTTCTCATTGTTTTTCATAGTTACATGTTACTCTTTTGTTTAAATACAGTACAGTGATGAACCAGATGTCTATTGATGGACATTTTAATTAGTATGCTTGTTTTGCATTTATAAATAAAATTTCTGGGTCAAATGATAAATACATATTTAATTTTGTTAGATATTATTAAATTTCCCTTCAACTCTTTGCACTTCTACAAGCATTGTACAAGAGTACCTGTTTCCTCACAAACTTGTCAAAAATAGTCTGGCTTTCTGTATTGTTTTACTTGCCAATTCAATGGCAACAAGCTGTATTTCTCTAATTTCGAATGAATGAGGTTGAGCAATGTTACATATATTTAAGGGACACTCTCACTGACTTTTAAAAAAAATGTGTGTTTATATTTCTTGCCTTTTTTCTGCTAAGGATTGAACCCAGGGCCTTGTGCATGTGTTGCACATATCCTACAGCTGAGCTACATTACCAGTCCTTTCTTGACTTTAAAATATGACTTGGGGTAGTTTTTCTTCATTTTTTGAAGGCTTTCATGTATTGGTCTTATTAGCCTTTTGTAGTAGTAACAGCTAGTAATCCCCTACATTGCCATTTATTTTTTTACTTTGCTTATGGTGCTTTATTGTCACATAAAAGATGTATGTGTGTGAGTATGGTAAAGGTTATCTTTCCCTGGATTTTAAGTATAGTTAGGAAAGTTTTTCTTACAATCCAGGCATAAGAAACTCACCTGACCCCTTTTTTTTTCTTAAAACATATATGGCCTTATAGTAAACATTTGCATCTCTGACTCATTTGGCAATCATCTTACCACACAAACTCAAGGAACTCCTTAAAGTTTACCAAGCATGAGCAAGTGTGTGCTAGCTACAGCGGGCTGCTCCCTGCTGAAGGTACCTGCACTGCCATCAACAGCTGCTGGCTAGCGGGCCACGGTCGTTCCCATTCGTATGTTCTTATTCAGAACCGTGCACACTCATCCACCAGTGATGTTTCTCTGGTGCCCCAAATTCTCCAAATCAAATACTCCTTTGAACATTAAGAAAATATTTTATTATTCTTGAAGAACAGTACAATACGGTGGGGGAGGGAGAATGTGTCACTATTTGGAAAAACATTTGCTATTTCTCTAGTAGAAAAAAAAATTGCAGTAGAAAACAGCAATCATTCAATTGCATAATAGTGCCCTTACCTTTAGAAACAGCAGCAAACAAGGAAGATAGCCGTGTAGGGATACAATCACTATGTTTTTAAGTTGTCTTGTTTATACCAGATCGACACTGACTCTTGCTTATAACAATATATCCATTTTCTTCTCTCCGGTTTAGAGAATTTACCACTCCCAGATGGACACACAAAACATTCTGTAATAAAGACTCACCACTACTGGAAGTATCATTCAGATTTAGCAGTCCCCCTCCTAGCCCTCTGTAACTATGGTAACTGTAGGTCCCATTTCCGTTGATGTACAACACCTCCTGTGAGCCCGGAACAGTCGATGCTGAGTAAGTTGCTTGGGCTGCTTCCGGTTTACCCTGCTTGTCAGCTGGAGCAGACTCGTCCTGTAAGGACAGACAAACAGCATTCCATTATGCATCAAATCTCAGCTATTTCATATGAAATACTGCTATCTTAGCAGTACATACCTGCATCAAATAAGAAAAATATGTATAATGAAGAGTAAGTAAGCTCATAGGGACATTTTTTACAACTTTGCTAAAGACTTTTAAAAAAGCAGAGCAAAGTAACAATGTTGGCAGATTGGAATGGAACAATGCACAACTTCCAACTGAATTTAAAATCAGCTGAAGAGAGTCATTTACAAGAACCGAGAGTTGGAAGCAATTTACATTACTATTGTCAGGTGAATGGAGAGGGAAGATGTATATATATTTACAGAGGAATATTACTCAACCTTTAACATAAACTATGTAATGTAGCCTACAACATAGATGAAACTTAGGAACATTATGCTAAGTGAAATAGGCCTGTCACAAAAAAAATCAAATATTGCATTCATTTATATAAGGCATCTAAAGTGTTAGACTTCTAGAGACACAGAGTATAATGGTGGTTTACAGATGCTGCGGAGGGGAGGGCGAGGAATCTATCCATGGCGTGGACGATAGTCCTCAGGTTCTATCGCACAGCAGTGGACAAACAGTTGACAATAGCATCAGACTGTACACATGGAAATTGCTGAAGCAATAAAATTCATGTTGAAAAAAATTAAAAGTAACAGCTAAATTTAAAAATTATAGGAAGAGAAATTGCAAAGGAAGGCAAAGGATACTTAACAAAAGTTGAATCACTTAAAATCTTTTTCCCCAATCCTTCCAATCCCTCCCTTCCTCCCTTCCTCCTTGTCTCCCTTCCCTTTCTTTCTTCCTCTTTTCTATTTTATGTTAAAAAATAAGTAGAATTTATTGAGCACTAACTCTAAGCTAAGCCTATTACACGCATTTCATTAGCCTTACAGAAATCTTAATAAATATCAAGTTCTTAGCATTTTTGTTTCCTTTTATAAAGTGTACTAGTGTCCACAAAATTAATTCCAAACCGTTGAATCATGTAAAATTGTGAGAAAATAAAAACTCATATTTGTGTCAAGTGGTGTATATTTTCAATAGTAAAACAGATAGAATAATATTCTTTCAGTTGAGAGTTTAAAAGGCCTAAAATACATACAACATGTATTACTTTGCTTGCTTGCTACATCCTTTGTCTTCTTTTTTTAACCAAATAAGAATTATAAACAGATTTCTCACAAAAAATTTTAAGAGTACTTTTTTCATAATTTTAGATGTATGTTTTAATTCTTAAGTTTAGAGTGCAGTATATGTTTAATGAAACAATTAAATTTCAACTTTTTGTGACCCTAAGTGCTAGAAAAGAGGAAGCATGGAATAAATTTGCTGTATGGACCCAGGAGTGTTGTTACATTGAGCAATATTCTAAAGTTTCACAGCTTGAAAGCATCGCCACGATTATCAGCATCAAAGAGTTATGGTTTTGTCCTTGTTCCCTGATGTATTCAACTCTAACTGATCCATCCCACGATGACCATTAACTCAGCCATAGATGCCAGACACACGCTGAGGCGCTTTCATCTTTTCATTTCTGCTAAGAACATGAAGGCCGAGAATGGCACTCAAAAATTTTAATGGAACTTGCTAACTTCTCAATCGAATGAAAGAAAACCAGCAATACCAGAAGAATTTACAAAGTTAATTCAAGTAAAAATAGAAAGGAAATTAAAAGGAAAATACCATATAACACAAAAATTGAATTTGATACAAATTTTTTGGCAAAGGATTGCCTTTTCAAAAAACATTAGCAACCAAAACGATGCATCTGCGATTTATGTAATACAAACATGAACTAACTACATTGGTGTATAAACTAGATTACGTGATTGTAATTTAAATTCTGACCATTCAAACCTTAGAAAGTCCTGGAGAGTAAACTACCTTAGATTAGCACTTTTCCTAGGAGAAACTAGCTTAAAGAAGGGACCCAGACATAATTAAATCTTCTGGTTACCAGTTCTACTATTTTAATTTGGAAGCTGCCAAGTTCCGGATTATTATTTTTAATTCTGAATGCTACTCTTTGCAAGTAAAAAATACCCAGAGGAAGTAGGTCTTTGAGTGTGATTCTGTATAAAAGAAGATAATGAGTATCTTATCTCTGGTAATTGGAACTTTTAGACATTTGACATATAGCCAAATAATAGGCTTTTTTCTTTTGTACTTAAAATAAACTTGTGTATTACAGATAGTAAAGGAGCTTGTGTAATCTGAGATACTGAAGATATTTCCAGGAATCTGCTGTTGCTGGGAAAGTGTTTCATAATAAGCAGGTCTGATGTAAAAAATCATACCAATTACAGTGGTACTGTAAACAAGAATTATTAACAAAGCAATATGAGTGGTACAGAAACAGCAAGTGTTAGAGTTGAGAACCAAATGCTTTAAAATGGTATGTTACAACGACAGGGTAAATGGTAAATGGGCAAATTAATGATCACTACACCTCTTATATTATTCATCACATATATCTGAAATCAAGAATGCTTTGGGGTATGAAATTTTCTGAGTGCCTCAGTGATGCTTATTTATTTTTCTGAACACTGGAGCATATTAGATCTTAGATTTTCAAAATAGGGATGCTCAACCAGTATACATAAATACCCTAAAATCCAAAAACACTAAAATCTGACCCATTTCTGGTCATACACGTTTCAGATAAGGGATACTTAACACACACGCATGTAGACATGTCATATACTCATTTGTTTAAACTTATTAAATGGGTAAAGTTTGCCAAAAGATTAATAGATAAATTTGTGATGTGCGCATGGTACTGTAGTTCAGATATTGAATGTCCTCCAAGGGCCCTCGTGTTCAGGCCTGGTCCCCAGGGTGAGGTTCAAGGGACGTGTCAGAATGTTTAGGGTGTGCCTGATGGAGGCACTTTAAATTGTTGGGGACACGCGTAGCAGAGGACTGTGGGAACCCAGTATCTTCATTGCTTCTTGGCCCATGATGTAAGCAGTTTTGATCCACCACAAGCCCCCAGTCATTACCATCTGGTACCACCCCGCCCAGGCCCAAAGCAATGGGACTACATCATCATGAGCTAAATAAACCTTGTAAATTAATTATCTCATGAGTTATGTCATAGCAGTGCAAGGCTAATATACATGGACATGGATCTTTTTTTTTTCCATGCATGTAACTATTTCCTATAAAATAGAAGATTTTTAAACATCTCCAAGGAACTATGAGACACTTAGGGAAAATGTCAGAATCTCCCTGAGATCACATGTAAGGACATGCAGATGTGCCTTCCCTTCACTCTTTCCCTTTTAGCTAGACCAGCAGCTCTGCTTTATTCTATTTTGCAATCATAAAATCACTGCATCAAAACGTTATGGAAACCACTGGGCTGTAAAACCACTCTCTGTAAAGACATAGAGCTATTGAAACTCTGAGAGAGGCAGAATGCTTTATACTTTAAAGCAATTTTGAGGTCTCTGTAAAAGGGCTAGCCTCAAATAGTTCCACCACTGGAGAATTACCCGGGCAACATGATAAAACTTGAATTTCTAGTTTTAGAAAAAATGGTAACTCTTCTGCAACATACCAACCTATTTCTCTCTGTTTGAAAATGACAATAAAATACACCTACAGAAGAGTTTCTTATTGATGTGTAAAAAGGGAGAAGGGAGAAGGCCTTGTTATTGCAATATTTTTCTTTTGATTCTTTGTATGGTAGAATTAATTTGTATTATCAAATGTGCTGTTTTTAAAATCTGCTTCAGTCTTTCATTGTTAACTGTTTTCAAGCCATGGTAATTGCACTGAGAACACAGATAATGAATCCCATTAATAATCAAACAGACTTCGTAGGGGTTATTTGTATTACAACACAGATTTGCACTATTGATGATTTTGGCAGTCCATTATATGTTGAGAAGTACAGCATATGCAACTTCTAATAAAATCTGGTCTGTAAGTGTCTTTTGGTCAAAAGTTTAGTTTCAAGTGAATTCATGTTTTTTGTCTTGAATGATTATGATAACTGGTTTCAAAGGTTTGCCTTTAAATGAGTGGCCCCTGCAGTCACATTTTAGCTCTGTAAGCAACCTTTAACAGTCATTAGTTCCCAAAGTTTTCATTGCTGACTGCTTGCCTCCCAGATGACTAGGAAGACTGTTTTCAAAAGAGAGTGACATTAACATGTTCTGATGCTTCATAAGTAGGCAATGAAATAAATTTTATTCATCAATAAGAAAAAAATATACTTTCTATCCTAGTTTTCAAGAAATAGTTCAAATTTTTAAAAAATTTTTATAAAAGTAAGATCAATGATTGACTAAAAGCAGTTCACTAATACACAATGTTCTTTTGATTCAGAGTTCTTTGATTAAAATTACACAACAGATTAAAGACATGTTTTTGATGACTCTTATAGTTACGATCTCATCTTCTCAGTAAATGCATCCTTGATGCACATAGATGCACATATCATATATCAAAAATAGGCTTCAAGGGGTGGGCACTTGCGCATAAAGGAAGGAGAGCTGGGGAAGGCTTCACAAGGTCAGCGCTGCCTCCTGTGACCCACAGACCGCCCGGATGGTCCTCCTTTGAGTTCTTCCCTTAGAAACTGGACAGAAACAAACAGGTTTGCCAGCATCTGGTCCCTGGCTGGGGCACACAGATTGACTTCTTACCTCACTGCAGACCCTTCAGGACTCCTTTACTCAAGTACCCTTTTATTATTAGTGTATATTCGTGATACATAATGGTGACATTCATGGGGAGCTGGTGCATGTATATATCTTACATTAAGCATTTTCACCCCCTTTCTCTCCCTCCCTATGCTTCTTCTCCCTTTTCACTACTCTCTTTCCCTATCTCCAGAAAGTTTGCCTCCCTTTTCCTACCAGCTCTCCTTTATTTTTCTTCTTAATTTATTTATATTTTGGGTTTCTCATATGAGAGAACCATGTGATATTTAAGTTTCTGTGCCATTCAACATTGTTGGTGGGAGAAATTCCATTTAACTCAACTATAGCTCTTCTGAGTATCTTCGGAAACAGCTAAAGGCATCACACTATAGTGATGCGTGTGTGTTTATGTTTTTAGCAGTGCAGTTTACAATACTTGAACTCTGGAAACAGCCTAGATGCCCCTCAAGAGATGAATGGATGAAGAAGACGTGGCGTACATAGTCAATGGCATATTAGTCAGGCATGAAGAAGAATGAAATCATGACACTTTCAGGAAAGTGGATGGATCTTGAGACTGTAACATGAAGTGAAGTAAGTTCAGTACCTTTGATAAACACGTTTTTTCAAAATGAAAGGTAATAGGTTCCACTTAAATTTTTTGAAAATGAAGCATCAAAAAATGACATGGGAAATATTATACAACCTTACTACATTGCTCTGAGTTCCATTTTTTTAGTCTGTATAACTTCTATTATCTATTAAATATTATTTATATTTTCATTAATTTTGAAGTACAAAAATGCTCAGACAACTTCAATTAAATTGCTCTAATTTTGGTAATCCAATACCCGGTTTCTGTTATAGCACTTTGGAATTTATAAGGCCCTTTTGCTTCAGTATGGAACTATATTTTTATAACATCATGTGATATGGCCAGGGCAGGGTGTTATGGATCCACCTTTTTAAAATGAAAAACCTTAAATAAACTCCTGAATAATCTTATCACTGCAAAATAGGAAACATGTAGATAGAATGCAGGTCGCAATTTGCCTGACTCATCTAAAGATTATTACTGAATTTTTCCTGTCCCTAATGGTCTTCGGATTCTATGCAGCTGAGTGTTTTTATTTAAAATATCATTTTAAATTCCTCCGTTGCTCTATTAGACCAGATGGGGTGAGGGAGTGAAATATATTTTATCTATAAATTATTGAAAAATAGCTCCTTTCTAAAAGCTTCTCATTTTCCATTTGACAGCAAGTGCTCCTGAACTAAACACACTGCTAAGAGTTTCCAGGAAAATTCATGAGCGAGTTGAGAAAACCAGAGCTTCCACTTAAAATGCTTTTCTGTTAAGAGAAAAACTGCACTCTAAGTGAATGTACTTATTACTTGGGATTTTGAGTAGAAATTTTTGACATCAACAAAATGTGCCCCTCCCCCACAGATGTACGCACACATTCATGCATATAACAATACTCAAGAAATGATTTCTTTCATGTAGTTAGAAGTGTTGCAAGTGGAATTCTCTGTTTGCTGGCCTTTTAAAAGCTTCTTCAGTTGCTGGCCTATATAAATGATCAGCATGTGAAGATTTCAGAAACACTCCCAAACTCAGGGATGGATAATGTGGAAAGTTATGTTTGACTAAGTTCAGGTAAACTTAGACAAGCTTTGAGCTATCAGAGAAACTAGATTAAATTTGGTTCTTACTTAAGAAATGAAAATCAAAGCAAGATAGCAGTTACTAGAATTTTATCAAACTCTTTGAAGAATACGTTATTATTTTACCAAATTCTCTTTGTAGGCATATGTACATATGGACACACAATCTCATAAGCAATGAAGTTTGATCTCATTAATATGTGGAGCCTAATAAAGTTGAACTGGTAGTCGAAGAAGAAGAATAATGGTTAACACAGGCTGGAGGTTGAGAGGGAAACAACAGGAGTCTATTGATCCCGGGAAATAAACAAAAATCATTTTGGGGAGTTGTGGGTTTAGAGGCCTATTTCACAGCAGGATGACTGTGGCCAATGTATTGTGTATTTCAAATAACTAAGAGCAAACTCCAAATATTTCACCATAACAAATGACAAGTGTGGTGATGATGTTTAGTTAGCTTGACTGACTCATTCTATATTGTGTAAGTACTGAAAAACATCATATTGCACCTCATAAATGTATACAATTATGATTTGTCAATAAAAAATAAGATAGATTTATAAAAATGCACTACTATGGAAAAAAGCACAAATTTAACAACCAGCAGCCAAAGAAAAATACAAAATAGATACAGTAGCAATAATCCCCAACTCAATGTAACTGGATGAATCACTGGCAAGAAGTAACCAAGTAGAGTGCAAAGTTATTCATTATTAAGATTCTTCCTAAAGCATATAATGTTTGATTATTAAAAGTAAAATTAGAGACTTGGCATTTTAACATTCCAGGCTTGAATGTTACATTTTGCCATTTAGTTACTGACCCAAAAGCATTGTATTTGAAAAACAAATCTTTTTCTATAAATTAATATTCAATCTGGAGTTTGCTATTACGACCACTATAATTTTTTTTTTTTAAAGTTCTTTTGAGACTCAAAGTGTGATTGAACTTCATGTGAACATGGTTTTATAGGTGCATCACTTTATTTTTCACCTCCGGGAAAAATCTTAATTTCAATAAAGTCAAATTGGTATCTTTAACACTGTCTTCATACATTTTAGGAATAAGAAACAATTTCTCCTAATATAATCATAATGTTTTTCTTTTCCATGATTCTTTCTTTCATTAACAAAACTTATCAAAGTATCTTTGAAATCATCCCTCTATTTGCATTTGGATGTTATGAATTAAAAACTTCGTTAAATTGTCCTTACCCCTCTGTAGCAAATAACTTGCAGTGAGTTAGCTGCATCGCTCTGCCTGGGGAGTGTTTGACAGGTGTGGTTTCTGTTCTCACCCGCAGAGTGATCGCTCCTGGATTCTTCTCTCCAATCCCTGTCTCCTCAGTGAGGCCCATACCTGAACTTCCTATTTTTCATTTATCTCAGATTTAGTTTTTAATGTCTAACTTATCTTCTCTTTCCTCCAGATACCTTCTGAACCACTTTTTAATTGAGAAACAAAACAACACCTGTACTATCATTAGGGTTTCTTGCTCTTGTTAATAATGCGTCTTGCTGGGACGCTTTCCTTGATTACACTGTGTCTACCTGGATCAAAACCCCAGTCCCGTCAGCCTCACCACTGTAGGATCTGAGACAATGCGTGGAGGGTGCAGAGCTTCAGAGTCTCACCCGCTGTTGTTTGCATAATCTCGTAACCTACCGCTTCTCTCATACCCTGCCCACATCTCCTTGAGGTTATTTTTTAACTCATGTCTGTCAGTTCCTCTCTCAAAGCTTCTGAGATTTCTCTTCTCCAAGAGAAGAGATCCCGAGTCCTTGGCGTGCAAACTCGCTCAGAATAGGAAGATGGTCTTGCCAGCTTCACGTACACTGCACTCCCAAGTCTCACCTGAAACAGGACAAAAACCTTCCCGGTATCATTTGCTAAGCCGCAAAAATTCATCAATGTAAAGAATATTTTTCACAATTGCTGTATCTGTTATGTCCTCTGATGTCAGTTTGCTGCTTAATTTTTAAATCTGATTTCCAAAATTTAATACTTGCTTCTAGGGTTTAATTAAAAATTTCGTTTTTTTTTTTTTAAGAGCTTTTTAGAAAACTGCGCAAAGTCAGAAAGTGGCATGTACAGAAAGCAGGCTTAGATGTGACTTTCATCAAAAGTAAAAGGGATAAAAGATATTGGTGAAACCCATGGTGACTTAAATTTCAGATTAACTGAAAATATCAGTCTCTCTAAATATGTACTCTCTACAAACTCTGACACAGAAATCAGACAGTATTTATTAGAAATCGTTGTTGCTTCTCCTATATACAATTATATCTGTGAAAAATGCAAGAAAAGCGAGCAGTAAAATATATTCTGAGAGAAAATAAATACATCAAGTGTATGTAAATTAGTTGTTTTATGTACACTCAGAGTAGTTCTCAGATTGCTATAAATTAAAAGATCTTAGACAAGTATCCTACTGAAGATGGAAGACAAATCTAAAAAGAATATCAATACAATTATATTCTAACAATTAGAAATTTCTCCCAAAGCAAGAGTCTAGGAATGATATGATGTTAGAGTCCATTAGTTATAAAAATATTACAGCTTTAATCAAAATTTTAAACAAATATTATTAGTGTTGAAATTTGAGAAGCATAATGTAGGTCAATAGGATTTTTTTGGAGTAGTTAATCTTAACTGTTAGCTGCTGCATAAGAATTCCATTAAGTCAGTAATGTCAGGAAATCAAGGCTCAGACCAGCATGATGTCCTTCAGAATATGATGTTGGGAAGGGTGAATAGGCACATTACTGTATCTATAATTTAATGAAATCCATGATATATAAAGGAGCTTTATAAAGAGATTTAATTCATTTCTGGTAGTTAGTGATCCTATTATTGTAGTAAAGCTGCATATTTATTTTGCCTATGTACAGTCATTCGTACATATTACTGGCCAATGTTAAAATAGACTCACAGATACTAACACTATTTTTTTTCTTTTTTTTTTTTGTGGGAGGTGCTGGGGACCGAACTCAGGGCCTTGTGCTTGCCAGACAAGCACTCTAACCACTGAGCTAAATCCCCAGCCCCAATATTAACACTTTTTATCCTAATGTTTTAGTTCAAATCAAAGAACAACCACATACACTACTTTAAAAGATACAAAAGAAACTGAATTTCTTTTAATTTCATTGGATATCAGCTTTCCAAGACTAAGCTACAATTCATGGTAAGATTATGATTTGATTCATACCCACAAATGGCTATATGAACATATAAATCAACGAAATTTAGCTCAAGTGCTTTAAAAGTTCCCTGTCAGAAATGATTTATTTATTACACATCAGTTACCCCAAAATTTCTAAGCGTGGTCCTGAGAGTTCCCAGCATGACTCAAGAAAATTGAGGTCAACTGGGAAGTAGAAAATTGAAAAATACAATTAAGGTTTTATAAAAACCTAGACATGGTAAAAATTTTTCACATTCTCACATTTCATCTTTTCACATTTGAGGAGGTAGAAAAAACTTGACTAATGATGCTATTTCAGTGCTGATGCTGGGAAGTAATCATTGATGGTTTCAAAATCAGAAACAGGTGCCAACATGGTTGAATGAGTAGAATGAAAAACAACCCCTTCCTAATGTCACTTGACATAATGAATTCCTTTATAGATACTTTTGATGAACATTATATTCAATCATATAGTAAACACCATTTCACCGGGATTATATATCTTGAAAGAAGCATATAATTGAGCTCTTAATTCCTACAGATTGGAATAAAAATGTACAAGTTATTATAATTTAATTTAACCTGGGTGTAAAATTTACCCATCCATTTTTGTACTTCAAGTATATTAATTATGAAATAGTCAAACTACAGTAATTAGAAAAGCTATTAATATGCTGATGCCTGAATCACTGAGTGATGCTTCTATATTAATGTGAAATTAAATTTATGATGAACATACATGAGATGATATGAAATGATCTAAAAATAAATAATCTAGCGATGAATTTAAAACACATTGCTTAAGCCTGAACACATGTGGGGGTTGTGTTTATACATAAGTAAAATACTGTGCTCTTTGATACTGTTCCCATCCATAGTAATACTGCTTCTGTTACTTATAATTTAATCGTGTGATGTGTTCTGACGTGCCGTAATGGCCGTGGATATGGGGCGTGTAGTTAGACAATATCACTGTTGGCATACGTCTTCATATAGCAGATATAAAGTTTATAATTTTATTTCCATTTACAATGAAAAAGCAATTTGCTATTCAAGTTGTTAATTTTGTGATGTTCTCAACTACAATCCCTTAAAAATATATGCGCAGAAATCCATCGATGTTCTTGAATAGTGCTTGAATTTGGAAAATAGTAGTTTTATCTCTCTTAAGGTATGAGGGTATATTATTCTATGTCAGAGTGCTTTTGGGCAGGAGCAGTGTAACTTCAGTCTCTCTTTTCCTTCCAGTTTAGGTCTCTAAGAGTCTTCGTTCTCTACATAATTTTTCTGCAAGGTCTCATTTGTGTTTACGACTTCATCGACCACTTTTGTACCGAGGACCTCTAAAGCTGAATTCATACTTAAGATATATACTCAGGTGCTCATTTCCAACTACCTACTGACATTTGCCCCGGGTGCTTCCAGATCAGTGTGCCCAAAACAGTGCGCTGTATCTTCCCACTCTCTCGTCTTAGCCAAAACTGCTTTGCTGCCTGAATTCTTGCTCTCAATTAATAATCTATCCAGTCCCCTGTGCCATATCAAACAGCCCCCTTCTCATTATCTCAGAGCCGCAACTCAGGAGGGAGTCTTTTACAATCTGCTTGTATTTATAAGTGAAAATTTTACCAGTATTCAATGACTACTTCTATCTACTAAGTTACACCTTCACCTAGGTTCTGTGGATGTATCAGCCGTCGCTGCCTTCCTAGGCTCTGTGGGATTACAGGGGCAGGCTAGGAAAATGAAACTTCAGATAGTGATAAACACTAGTAGTAAAATAAAACTGGATGATGAAAAGGAGTAATTTTGGCATAACTGTCCAAGAGAAATGTACCTAAATTAAAAAAAAATGAAAATAAAAAAAGAGATAGACATGTAGAGACACAGGCAAAGTTTATTTGCGTTTCTCTGTGTGCATACAAGTGTGTTCACATTGCACAGAAATATTTCCCACTTCTGATACAAAACCTTCTTCACATCTAAAGGTCTCTGAATACGCTGTCTAGGATTTGATTTAATTGTATCATACGAGTATTCAGGAGTCTTAGACCTGAATTTCCTTTACAACAAGAAAGGGCTACCATGGTAATTTTTGGTGTGGCTCTGAATATTTCAATTTCCCGCACAGATGCACTCTCTAACTCTGTTTTCTGGGTGCATCACTGCTGTGAACTTCATCAGCTCTCTGGCTGCTAGAGCTTCACGAGTGGGTCAGCGTTAGAGTTCTGTGAGACTGAGAGATGAGAGTGCTGCGTGCTTACTCCCCAGCCCTCCCGGGTGGCGCCAGGGTCTGGCAGCACTGGGCCGGACAGCCCCTCGCCCAGCTCTCACTTGCCTGCCTTTGCTCTTTCCCTTCCCAGTGGTAACAGCCTCTCGCTTGCTAGCGCTGCATGATTCTCCATCTCTTCTTGATTGCCTTAACCCATCCCACACCTGTGTTGCGTCTCCTTATTAAACATTGCTCAATTTATTTTGAATATGTGCCCAACACAAGCTTTCTCTATGTCTGCCACACAGTCATCCTTTCACTTCCCTTCGATCTTTCTCTCTCTCTCTTAGGATCCAATTTGGCTGAATATAGAATTTGCTTCGGAATTTTAGTCTAAAAGACTAGACATATACGGAAAGAAGAAATGTTGTAACTTTAGTAGTCTTGAAAAGTATACACATAATTAAATAAAGCACTTATTAGAATACATACTGAGCACATACAATGTGCAAGACACCGTGGTTGCACAGGTCGGACACCTGCTTCTAGTGACTTCGTGTGTTAGCAGGGGACCAAGGTAGCACATGTGCAGTTAACTAACTATGACTGATTTAAGTCTACCAAGAACGAACAACCAGTGTTATGAATTCATAAAATACAGGACCTAATATTTAAAGAAATTAGCAGAATATATCTAATGAATCTTAGCTTACATTGATAAAAATATGTAGTCCCTAGAAGAAAAGAAATAGTATTAGGTGATATTTATTGGGCATCTGCTGAATGTCAGGAAATGACACTGATTGGCATATTATCGTTATGCACACAACATCTCTATGAAACTTCGACATTTTAGATTTTAAAAACTAGGTTGCAAAGTGTTGTTGAGGGACTTATCCAGTCGCATAGCCCTATGTAAAGGGACTGAGATTTAAGCCTGAGAACTCTCACTTTGCCACATTCTCCTTGGTGCTGCATTGTAAGAGAGACACTAGTAGTCAGGTGCGGTGGCCCATGCCTGTAATCTCAGCACTCTGGGTGGCTGAGGCAGCAGATTGAAAGTTGGAGTCCAGCAACCCTGTCTTGGGGTTGAAGATGTAGCTCAATTTGAAATTTCTGGGTTTAACCTCAGTGCAAGAGGCAGAGAAGAAAGGGCGAGGGGAGAGAGAGAGAGAGAGAGACTGGAGGAGAAAGGGATGAGGGTCCAGTCCTTCATCCAGGACTGAGCACGTCAGTCTTCAGGGTTCGGGGATGTGACTGGTGGGCTATATTGTCAACTTCACTGGTTTGGGAGCCACCTAGAGGTCTATTGAAACGCACTGCCAGGTGTGTCCAGGTGGTCATGGATGCGTGACTTCGGGTACTGTACCTGGGCCCCTCCGTCCTCTCCAGCCCAGTTTGCCAGCTCTGCTTCTCTGCCACCACGAACTAAGCAGCCCTCCTCTACCGCGCCCTTTTGCCATGACGTTCCTGCCTTGGAGCCAGCTGACCATGGACCAAACTCCCTGAAGCCATGATGAAAAATAAGCCCTTCCTCCTTTCGGTTGTGGGGGGCAGATAGTCTGTCCCAGCAACAGGAAAGCTGACCAACACAGGACAAGGGGGACCAGAATACTGGCAGAGAAGGCGCTGCAAGAAAGGAGGAGAATGGGCGCGTTACCCTGGAACTCAAGGGGAGCATAACTTCTCAAGGAAGACAAGGTAACTGATGGTGCCAAGCACTCCTGACAGCGCAAGAAAGATGAGAACTGAGAGAGAGAGACTGTTAGGTTTTGAATGGTGGAACTTCTCCGTGACCCGGAAGGGAATAACTTTGGAAGAGAGGCGGACGCAGCAACGGAAAGACATCTAAGACGATGCTTTTGAGGATGTCTATTGTGAAAGGAAGCACAGATATGAGAATTAAGGGTGAGGGCGTGGAGTTTTCTTGTCTTTCTGTTAATTCCTCTTGGTTGGGGTGAGGCGAACCGGCACTTAAGTACGCCGAAGGGAAGATTCCTGCACAAGGGGAAGGTGGTGAGAGGGGAGAGAGAACAGGTGAGACGGGCTGCGTGGATGAGACGGGAGGGAAGGTGGGATGAAGAAAGCTGCTGCTTTTCCAGGAGCATGAAGAAGGGTCCACCCTTCGCAAGAGAAAATAGGAGACAAACGGCTTGGAAGAATGCATTTGAGTATACAAGGGACTATCTTTCAAAGGAAGATAGACTTGTTCTGTGTCATGTAATAGGACAGAAAATGGCAAAAAGATGGATGCTACGGAATGCGTATGAGGCTAAATGAAATGAAGATGTTCCTTAAGGTCTGTCTGGAACTAGCGGTGTTCTCAGTGAAGAGTAATAATCTTCCTCTCTCTCTCTTCTGGGCACCAGTGACGATAACTGATCTCCCCGACACACTCATTTTGAGCCGTGCACTGGGTTAGATGCTGCACATAAACGCTCCTGCGTGCTGCTTCCCATGACACCTCTATGGGAAAAACAATTCCCAAGTTTGGGTTACATTTTCCAGCCTTACTTGACATAGAACAGTGCAGGGGCACAGGACGGGGTCTAGCTGGTCCCCAAAGTTCCTGTCATTCTTCTGTGCCACACAGTCTTGTAACCCCACGTGGCTACTCCTTGAGTGGTAAGGATATAGTAGGGCAGTTTAGCTATTTTTGGAGAGACTCTAGGGTGATAAAAATAAAAACTTTCCCATTTCTTAAAATGCCATGCTTCTCTTTTCTGATTGGTGAAAGCGTAGGTCCTGTGCACCATTCCAAACTCTGGAATAATTTCCCCACTTGAGAGGTTTGGTATAAGCTCTCTCCCCTTTCTTCCCCATCTACTCCTTCTCATCCACATACTTCTTCCTCCCCAAAAGATGAACCACTTGTTGGAGGAGACAGTCAGCTCCAGTTATGACTTCATCCCTGTCCCAGAGCACAGCGTGTGCCTAATCTTTACTAAATTGAATTGAAGATGACAAGCAAGTAATTCTTTTTCAGCCTCCAGGGCTGTAATTCTGGCCTTTCTCCATTAGAGATCAGCTGCTCACCACGGAAATATCTTTATCAGGCTTCCTCTGACAAAGATCGCAGGGAAATTTTTATAGGTACCAAGATAGGCTGAAGGCCAATATTATCCAATGTAGATCTTACCCATTAGATACCACAAGTACTGGTATACTAGTGTACCACAGATGCTTTTTTAAATCTTTTAAAGTTTTCTACTAAACTACAGCTCTAAGTACAAAAATCCTTCTTCAGTATGGGGTATTTTTGTTCTAAAATAACATTTAAAATTAAATTAGACAAAGTGGAAAACAGTGGAACCAACCACAAAGGATGTATCTCCACGAATTCAGTATTATCTTTACTTTAAAACTTCTCTTTGATGGGATTTGCTTCATTTGTTTTAATTCAGGCATTATGCAGGAGGCTGAATTGGCTGATAAACATTTTCTTCATAAAGGATAGTAGTGATTGATTTTTTTTTTCCAGAACACTCAATTATGCGAATAAATGCCAACATTTCCCCCCTCCCCTCCCCTTTCGTGAGCTCTTGCAAAGGGACTGAGGGCATGTCGTTCTGTGCACAGACCTCTGACAGTAGGTAGGGGGTGCTCCACTTTCAGTCCAGAACTCATTCTGAGTTGCAAAAATGCTGGCTCAGCCCTCCATCCACCCTCTTTTATTTTCCCAGAGAGTTTGTGTGGATGAAGGACAACGTTCTTTTTGCCCTGCGGAATCCATCTAAGTAGGGTTATACTAATTTCCATAAACCTCTTTGAGTACAGAATAAAACGCTCAATGGATAGTGAATATAATAATAACAAAGACAAATAGGATCATCTTACATGCTAAAGGAGGTAGAAATGAGGAAAAATAAGGGTCTCATTCCCAGGTATGTAGCTTTTGGGGGTCACTACTGAACCCTGCTCTTTCCTTATTGTGTATTCTCAACCACTTCAAGTGCATGTTGTGGGCTATGATCTTTTAGCATGTTTAATCCCAGGCATCTTTATTGTGATTTTATTTTATTATTTTGCTTGTGATTTTGTAAATGTTGTATAATTGTAGCTTAGGGACTCTGGTCCAGTTTTTCAGCTGAACCCATCTTTGCTGTGACCGAACATATATAATATGTTCACTTATTTTTGGATCCAGAGGTTCGGGTCCCTCTAGACGGGTCATGAATGGCAGGCAGCTCGGCTCAAAATGCACACGGATTGACTTTTGCCCAGTGAGGATCAGTGTTCTGCTCAGTCGTTTCCCTTTCGTGTTCTGTACCAAGCAGGACTGCTGGTTTTCAATCGCTCACAGAAATGTCACAAAAAGTTGGAATTTTAAAAAGGAAGTAAACTTTAATCAGTGATTGGGTAAGGATGAGGTGCACAATTCAGCCTGAGTTGGAATTACAATCATATATTCTTACTAATATTTGTATTATATATAATATAGCAGGCATCCTCTTCAAGAGAAAATTCACATATTCTTCCATGCCAAAATCTAGAAAGGTGAAATTGAAAGACACTTTTTTATACCTATTCTTTAAATGTAATTTTCTCTTCTGCTACAGAAATACACAGAGGAAGCAGCATCTGTACATTCGTGTAAGTTGAAAGGCAAAAAACTTCAAATTCTATCTTATTTCTTAGCTTCATGATTTTCAAAGGATTAGCAAGGCTTTCAGCTTTAAAGCAAAAATGTTGGTACATGTATTTGGGCGATAAAAACTTGGCTAATACTAGGCGACTCAAAAGACCCGGCAAATTCACCTGGGTCTAGGGACCAGGCAAGCGTGGTCTGGCGTAGAACAACAGGCCGTCGTGGGGACAGCGCTGAACTTGAGTGCTCAAGGCCATTTAAAAGCACCCAGGTGCAAACATTCTATGGGAATGTTGAGGACATATGAAACACTTCTGTAGCCTGCTGTCCATTTGCCACTGTACATATATATGTATATACATGTGCTTCATGTACTGAGAAACGAATGATTAATTTTCATTTTTATGTATTTATTTTTCAGAGAACAGTGGATCAGTGTTTTACTCACTTATTGAAGCAAGTTATTTGTTATAGTGCAGAGGTAGACTGAATTTTTCCCGGGAATATTTGAAAGACTCTGTGAGTGTCACTCAACCTATGGGCTGCGCACGAATAGCACAGCTGCAGATTTCTCATCTGTGGTTCATGAAGAAGTATTTTCTAGTTACTTGATGCAAAGCATTCAAACGTTCACTTCACATCTGTGGGTCTAAGAGCAAAGACAAGGAAGCAAGCCCTTCTTCCACCTGAGTGGAAGCCCGGCAGCCCCGACTTTTACCCCTGTACCGTGGACACAGCTGAATCCAGGCTGCTGAGGGCCTGGCCTCCATGCTAAAGCGTCTAGAAATTGCCAGAAACCCTGTCGTGAGTGGTTACCTGCATAATGAATAAATCGTGGACTAATTTCCTACAGTACTTTCATATTCAATGCAGAGTAATAAGGTACCCAAACAAAAGACGTAGTGGTTAATTTTAGAACAGGAGTTATACATTTAAAATTTGTGCAGTACTTTGCAACTAATGGATGGACAGCGCTTTTCAAAAAGCCGCTCATTAGTGATTGGTTTCCTCCTCATCATTAGGAAGCACTTATTAGTAGTCTAATTACAGTTGGTTCCAATTAGGGAAGATGTCCAGGGCATGTATGCATGAATGAATCAAATCACTAGGGTCTGTAACAGTTTGTCTCTAAAACAGAAAAAGCCATTTTAAACCCATATAGTATTCCCAGTTTGTATTTGGTGTCTATTGTCATTATAACTAAGAGTCATACTAGGAATATTTAGGAAAAAGTAATCAAGATCCTTTAAAAAATAATATATCGTACATATATAGGTGAAAACAAATTTAGCTTCACTATGCAATAAAAACATATTGGGATATATATGGTACTTGCTACATTTGTGAAAGAACAAAGCCTCTATCAATAGGTAATAGGCAGTTTTTTGTGGGGTTTTTTTTGTTGTTGTTGTTGTTTTTGGTTTTTTTTTTGAGTGCTGGGGACCGAACTCAGGGCCTAGTGCTTGCTAAGAAAGCGCTGTACCACTGAGCTAAATCCCCAACCCCAGTATTTACTATTTTTAAAAAAATTCTGCTCTCAATGTTTTTACTCTCCAAATCTCATTCATTTTATATGACTGACATTTCTTAATATTTTGCAGAAAATTTTGTTTTGTATGAGTTTTTCTATATTGTGTGTGACAGATTGATACCATTCTGCTGATAATAAAGCTCATTCAATTTAAATAATAAGCGAATACTGGCTCTACCACTAATCTTCAAAATAATGAAATTCTAAGATAACTTACAAATATTTTTTCCCTCTTGAAAAAATAGAGTGGAAGGTAGTTACATATTTTGCATGTATATTTACACTTTAAATTCTGCCTTCAATAGTTTTGCTGGTAAATTCCAATTTGGTGGAATTCAAGGGCATTAAACCATACAGACACTCCTCAAAGAGTGGAATTTAAGAAGTGGAATCTAAGAATTGGAATCAGTCCATGTTATGAGTTGAATTAGATGACACAGAGGAACAAGCATTTGATCAAGAAAATTTTCCAGAGTGTGTTTTAGAAACAGGATGTGGCTTGAGATTTATGGGTCCAATCTACCAGCTTAGGGGACGCCAGGCATAGTGATGGCGTTATCTAGGAAGGATGTATGGAAAACACGCACATCTAATAGTGTGGATCTTTTTGACACTTAGTATCCGAAGAAACAGAAATGCTTCTTACCCCAATATGACCATTACACATTATGTACATGTACTGAATTATTATACCATACCACATAGATATGTATAAACATTACAGCAATAAAAATGAAAAAGACAAGATGACATTGAGATGGGTGGGATAGGACACCCAGGGATGCTGGGATGAGTGAATATATTTTTTCAAGTTGGAGAGATATGAATATGGGTAAATTAGAGAGAGTTTACTGTTACGCGTCACACAGTTGTACAGAGGTCCTAATCCTTCATACTTGTAAATTGATATTATTTGAAAATAGTACCTTTGGAGATACAATCTAGTCGATCTTAACTAGATGCAATTCAGTTTCAGTAAATTACATTTCATCTTCAATTAGGTGGTTCCTAATGTGGCTGGTCTCATAAGAAAACAGACACATACACAGAAGAAAAATGACCAAGTGAAGACAGAAACACCAAGACTTCAATTTCGGACCAGGTGTGCCTGGAATCCCAGCAGGTGGGAGGCTAAGGCAAAAGTCTGAGGCCAACATGGCGACACAGCGAGTTCAAGGCCAGCCTGAACTACATAGCAAGACTCTGTCTCCAAAACAAACAAAACATCAAACAAACAAACAACAAAAACAGTTTTGGCAGAACAATCTTACTTCAACGTTAAATTTAGCCTACCAAAATAAAAATACTTTCTAAAAATTCAAATGACTACTCAGCGAGGATTCCAAAGTTCTCTTTAAAATGTTAACAATATCTTCTCCTTTGTGTGTATGTAATTCTTTGCATACATGTACATATTTTTAGACATAATCTTAAATAGCTATCTTTTGTATATAGTACACAGGTATAGAGATGCATGTATATATTTATGAATAAACAGAGTAAACTTGAAAAAAAGTTGCTGAGTATAGATATAATGTATATAATTTTTTTAAAGCTATGTCTAGTTTACAGTATCTAAATTTTTCTTCTGTTAGCAACACTCCTTGCAACATTGTCTCCTCAAGGAATGGTGCCCTAGATCTACATATACAGTGTCTACTTACAATGGTGGATGGTACTGTTAGTCATTCAAAGGCACATAATTATCACTGCTTTTACTTTACAGTATCTAAATTTTTCTTCTGGTAGCAACACTCCTTGCCACATCGTCTCCTCAAGGAATGGTGCCCTAGACCTAGATATACAGTGTCTACCTACAATGGTGGATGGTACTGTTAGTCATTCAAAGGCACATAATTATCACTGCTTTTCGACATGGCTCTCATTTGGAGAATTTAGAAATCAGATGAGGACTGAATAAAAAAGAAAGATGTCCACCAGGAAGGGATTATATGCATTCTTGTATATTAATGTCTTAATGTGTTGCATTGAGTGTGCAACTTCCTCCAAAGCCTGCAGTGGCACTTGTATCAAGCTGTTCTCTTCAGCCGGCTGCTATGACAACTACCCAGGGGCAAATGTCAGGTCAGCTCCTTGCATCTGTGCCTTGGTATAATTGCTTTGTCAGAAACCTAATAGCTGTCATCTTTTTTTTTCTCACTGCACAGTGAAAAGCAACAGTGGCCAAAGAACTAAGTGTTGAGACATTCTTTGTCTGCTGTATAGAGTATACCTTTGGTTCCTATCATATTGTATTTGTGATTTTTCTCTATTTGGTGCTAAAATCATGTTTAGTAGGCTGTCACGCTGCTTTGTAAACTGCATCATTGATCCCAATGTCTCTTTTCTCGATCTGGCCATATGTGCCCATTCTCTGGCTTGAACATTCTTTTTGTGTTGGTGGGCATCTCATTAGAAGTTTCTTCCCCTCCCTAAGACTGAACTTTCTGGTATACAACACCAAGCCCACATATGGAAATTTATCTCCATTCAGTATATAACTGGGTATTCTGTAGCCTAAGAGTGATAAACAGTCAAGGCTATTATAATCCCACAGAGTGATATAGAATTGCAGAGTCAAATGCTATTCCAAGGATTTGAATGGCACTAAAATGATAGCACAAAGTATAATCAAGTACTAAAATACGTTGTGCTGAGAACTGAGGCTACAGAGGAAAGTAGGAAAGGGACACGTTGTGTGAACCAAGTATTGTCTAGGAAGTACATTGTAAAACAGGTTTACCCCGTGATGGACCTACAAGAAGCAAGTAGGGGAACGGTAGGTGAGAACAATTGGGTAAGAACAGCCGGTGGAAAGTTAGGGAATGCTTTATGGTCAAACATCAAATCCTCCACGTGGCATTGACACAGAAAGGAACAGAATCAGCAAGGAGGAACTGCTCTTCCTGGTTGTGCAACTTATACTTGTGAATAACAGTAAGACAAATAAAATGTAGCACATTGTGTTTTGGTAAAAACTAAATGAGAAAATACACGTGCATACAAATTTAAACCATAATACATAAACATAATCCTGTAGGAGGCCCTGCCCATACAGGTCCAGATTTATTTACCAAATGCATTCGGAATGAAACTTTGATAACTGAATGATGAATAACTTGGAACTTAAACTGCATATGGATATTTTGTTATTAGAATATGAATTATCAATAAATGGTAGTTCCAGAAATGAATTTAATGTAAGGAATTACAGGAAGGGTTTTATATTTTTAAAAACTAACTCAAATGCAGGATCTTATACGAAGCATTAAAGAAAAAATCTATGGATTAGTGGGCAGTTCCTGAGAAAGAAAATTTTCTTCACACATGCAGAGATTCATACAAAGCTTGACAGCTTTATTGGACTTCTCAAACTTGCTTCATAGGCAATAATTAATGGTAGAAAAATGCAATTGAATTAAACTAATGTGACCTTCTGAGTTCTGCATCCAAAGTAATATTCAAATGCCTGCATGCTATGAATGTGTGATGACATTAAGAGTTAGAATTTATGAAGCATTCTGATTTTCATTATTCAGAACATTACCCTGAAATCAAAAGGGAGCTAAAATTTTTTGCACAGTATTGATTTTTTTCTTCTTTATAAAGGGAAATTCTGTTTCTAGTATTATATGGAAAAGTCACTGAAGAAAGAAAGAAAAAATGAAGGCAGAAAGGAAGGAAGGAAGGAGTGAAGGATGGAAGAGAATCTAAGCTGAAAATTAACTTCTCCAGATGTGTTTATTTTATAAAATAAATTTATTTTTAATTATTTATTTATTACTATTTGTGCCTGCATTTGTGGTGTGTGTGTGTGTTGCTGGGGATCAAACCCAGGGCCTTATGGATAAACATAAATTTATTGAACTAAGTGATCTGTAAGATTTCTTGTCACTTTAACTGGATTTTACAAATCTAATATGTCCTATAATAAATATTTACATACTTTGAGTAATACGAAAAAGAGGCTTCTCTTTTGAAAAGATATGTATTAGCTGTCTTTGTGTAAAATGGACCTGTGTACATGCCTACATATGTATTTAAATATCTCATTATTTCTGATTCTTCACTACATTTTCTAAAAGCCTAAACTAAAGCTACCTTTTTTCTAACTTCTCAGATTCTCCCACCTGAAAGTAATTGCTAGCTCTCTGCTACATGTACCAAAGATAAAGAACCAATAGTAAGACAACAGTAAAAAAAAACAAAAAAGAATCAACAAAAAAAAAAAACTTTATTCACTTTAATAAAGCAAATTTGGTTCTTTAGTTTATAATATTGTTGTTTTCTGAAATCATAATGCTTTCCGGAGTCAGATAAAATTTTCAATCACATTGAGATATTCTACTACTTAAATTTATACTCATAGTTATAACTTCATTATGTGCTTTGGCTTCCTGAACTCCTTCTAGAAATCAGAACCATGTTTTCTATTAAATGCCACTTCGATTTTCATAGAGAAATTGGAAACAGAAGGCCAACAACAAAATTCAAAGAAGAAAAAAGTGCCTGATCTTGCCATGTGCTGAGAACTCCCTGCTGCCAGAATGAACTACTATGTTTTCTCAAATAAGAAAACAAAGAAAATCTACAATAACAACATGAAATATTAATGGAGAAGTGATTTGATCGTAATGTAAGAATCTTGCTGGACTTTTAATTTAACTGTATCAATTAAAATACTATTTTGGTGTTTCCTGTGTTCAAGGGAAAACAATTAAAGGGAACTCGGAAATAAATATGACTTGGTTTTTGTTCCATGTAAGCATAATTTATCTCATGATGAAGATGCAGGAAACAGCTCTTAGAAAATAGAACTGCATTAACTACTCAAATATGAGTGTTTTTCCTCCTTGTATCTCATTTATAGGGCATGAACATGAACAAAAACAGGCTGTCCTGTAGACATTAAGGGCTCTCGGTATTGTCGAAGCCATTTTTTTTTTTCCCAAAAGTATTGTTGACAAAGCAAGGGACATTGAAAGCACAACCAAAAGAGACCTTCCCAATGAAGGGAGTTTCAGAAACTTAGCACATGTGGATCCTTTAGGCAAAACTAATCACCACAGATCTGTCAGACTCTGTTCACTTTCTGAAAAAGTGGTAAACTAGCAAGAAAGCAAGTCAACCTGATGAGTAATTTTCTTTAAAACAGTCTTTGTAGGATCACCCGAGCTGGTAGCCAAGGCTCTATGTCAGCATTGCAATCTCATTCATAGGATTAGTTACCAAATCCACCTTCGAGGTCTAAGGTATGGTTACTTTCATGATGCGGTGAAGGTGTAGTGACTATACTTTAGAAAAACCTCCACAAAATAAAAAAAAAATTAAAACAATCAAGGGTGATCTTTAGGTCCTCAGAAATACCCAGCTATGCAGAAACATTAATTTCCCAAAGTTCAGAGCTTCTGGAGTGACAACTCTGTGTTCCCAAAAGCTACCAGTCAGTCATACCACGTTTACCATACGAGTGACGCCAAACATCAGAAATCTCTTTTTTTTAGCAAGTATCAATCAATTTGTCAAGCTATTATATTATCTGATTTCATCACAAATGGGTGACTGTAGATCCGTCTCCCCAATACACATGGTATTGTTGCTTCATAGACACAAATGATTTTGAAAGTGGGTAGATTAAAGAGAAAGGACAGGGCAAGGAATGGACAAATGGTGAGAAATAAATTATAAAAATGAATGTGTGTCATAAACCAAATATGTCAGATTCTTTATTTGTCTGCTCAGCCTAAAAATAATTGGTTTTAAAATAATATTAACAAAGATGCTACTTCACAGAGAACTCAGCAAACCGTATGTTTCCCTGACTTTGGCACTGAGAGTGTATCAACATACTATGTTGAATTTCTCGGAATTCAAACCTCCTACTCGTATCTCATCATTTATCCTTTTGAAATTCACAACGTCATGAACCAAAGATGTACCTACAATTTAAAAATATCATTTCCTTTATTAATATGGGAGAATTCTCAATGAAGTCAGAAAACCAAATAGCAAAGTAGAACAAATAACAGTAAAACAAAAGAATCAGGAATTGTGGCTGCCAGCTCCCAAAGAAGCCAGAGAGGTCACCCAAAAGAAATAAAGCTTCTCAACTTCAGATTTCTCATCCAGGAAAGAGATAGGTCATTTGATCTATGTGCATCTAACAGTACTATTCACCAGGAGGAATTAAGAAGCTACACCTGCACATAGTCAGATACAAATCATCTGTTATTAGCTAAGAAAAGTATGTGCACGAAGGAAAAACTGTAAGAAGTAACCTTATACTCATTTTTTTAGAAAAAGATAATTCACTGTTAATAATAAACTGTAATACCTATTTTATAAGATATAACCTTAAAATAGAAAAATTGGTAATGTTTTATGAAGTTATGGGGACTAAAATTATTGGAATATGTGAAACATTGATTTTCAATTAACTTAGCTAGTGTTTTGGATGGAAGAACAGACATTTCCAAGTCATTCATGTTTAACTCAGAATGACCCATGTGATTATTTTGGAGAAGTTAATCTTCGTCATCACTTTTAGGCCTAGGCTCAACTTTAAATAGCACTGCATCAAATAGGAAGCCTGAAATTTTAGGGAGGAGGAAGCGACTCCTCGCCACTGTGTTGGGACCTCCCCTCTCCCACCGTGGTCTTGTCCCTACCTTCTTATCCGCTGGCTTCTGGAGCTTCCTAGAAACCTGGCATGAGGCTCCCTCGCCACGCCCTCTGGCAAATAAGGTCCAGGTGACTTCGCAGGGCATTCAAGACTCTAGCACAGTTTAGATCACCCCCCAACATCCAACCCCCTTGTCTTTCTTTTTTTTTTTTTTTTTAAATCAAGAATCCCAAGTTTTCCTCACAGGAGAGGGCTGCTTTTGATAGTCAAGAGTTTCTCTTGGGAAATGCGCCGTGTGTCTAGAAGATCCCCCCTTAGCTTTCATGCCTGTTGATGTCTCCTTCATTCTGCAAGGTCTGGCTTACCTACAGCCTCTTCCAGAAAGCCTTCCTGGGCTGGCTGGGCAACTTGGAGGTACACTCTCCCAGCTCTCGCGGCCATCACAGCTCAGCCCTCCAAGTGAAGTCATGTACCACGCTAACTTCACTTATCTTTAGCAGAATGTGAGCTTATTGAGGGAAGAGACTGTGTATTGCCGATTTGTAAAGTGAGAATAAAAATACCTGCTCAGTGGTGACGTCATCAGAACTAAAGAATGGAATGCAACAAGACACTGTAAATCCGAATAAATCTGGCGCTTAGTAAATTCTCAGTAAAGGTCCCCAACTCACTTGTTTTATGCCATCTATCAGTGAAATTTCAACCACATAATGACTGTTTTAAAATGTCTTTGACAAATAGATCATTTTAGAGCCTATTTAGAACTAATTTTCTTACTGACACAGATAATGAAATATTTAAGGAAATACCTAGAACACTTCGAAAACCATAGAAAAAAGTGAAAGTTTAAAAATGTTGCCCTTAAAATGTGATCTTTTAAGAATCAAACTAGAATTCACATTGGGAGCCTCTCCACATTATTGTTACCAAGCTATTTATTGGTGACGGAATATAGTTGTAAGGCAGTTACTGTAGTTTGTTCACGAAGTAACAACAGAATTCTGATACCAAGTTCCAGGAAACCTATTTTAATCATTTCTTAAACATTGTGTAATGTGGGAACTCAAGTTTTTAAAACAAACTGCTAAGTATAAGTTAAAGTTATCTATCTATTCTAAAGTTTGTCTTTAGAATATTTAATTTTATATGTATGTTTACTTTTCCTTAGCTTTCATGTTTATAAAAATGTTATAAGTTTACAAAAATATAACAGAACAGACACTGTTTCCATAGTGTTCTTATTTAAAAATATGATGATAGTCATTTCCAGAGTTCATTCCAGTCTAATAGAGGCATATAAGCTTTCAGCAGCGAGGTCGCTTATCACGGAGGGTCTTGGCAGAGGGTTGTTAATTTGTCTACCACTTTGTACTCATGAATTTAAAGTCATATTTCAACATTCCCTATGTTAACTACTCCCCATAGAAGAAAAAAAAGAACAAAAAACCCCTGTGTTCCTTTGGAAGAAGATTCTTTACTAAACAATGTCAGGCCTGTAATACCAGCACTCTGGGAGGCTGAGGCAGATTATGTCTGAGCCCAGTTTGAGCAATTGAGTGGCTTAGTGAGACATTGTCTCAAATTAAAAAATAAAAGGTCTGGGATGTAGCTCAGTGAGAAGATCCTGTGTACAGTCTCCAGGGTCAAGGAAAAAAGGATAAAAGAAAAAGGAGCCAGGCATTTTAGAGACGATAGGAGTTCAGCGATGGCTCAGTAGAAATCCCTCAGTGAAGCTGAAGAGCAGCCAAGCGCACACCCTCCTGCACTGTGTGTACAAGTGGCACATCTAGAGATGATTGAAGCTCATTTTAATACCTGTTTTTGAAGACGACTGGGCCTGATTTTTTTTTCCAATCTATTTGTAGCAAAATGTTGGCTGTTGAAATATCGATATTGTAAATATCAAACATGGAAATTTAATTTCAGGTGACTTTAAAATTAGTAAAGAATATAAATGTACGTTACAAGACATTTAAAACTTTGAATGATAAATATAAATGCAATCATGCTGCAAGAATTAAAGTGGAATTAGAAACCGTTAGTTTTTTAACTGGGATCATAATTGATATGGCCATCAATATCTAGATGCCTAATTCTTGTCCTGCTTCATTTAATTAAATCAAAAGGCCTCATTAAGCTGCTTTTATCTTGTACCATACAACTGTTTTCTTTTAGACGTTCGTAAGCTAGAAAAAGAAAAAGAATGGCTAAAGAAATGTGGTTTTTCTACACAATGGAGTACTACACAGCCATAAAAAAGGACAAACTAGAGTCATTCATATATAAATGGATGTTCCTTGAGAACATACTTTTAAGTGAAATAAATCAGACACTCATGAGTACACATCGAATTGTCTCTCTGATATGAGAAATCATCACTGTAAATAAGGACAAAGAGGTGTAATAGATATTATATAAAAGGAAGATAATATACAAAGGAAAGGAGTACTAGAAAGAAAGAAGGGGAAAAGCAGAAAGGCAACAAAGGAAAGAAAAGGGAAAGAGAAAATATGGAAAATTAAGAATAAACCTGCTCTAATTAGGGAGGGAGGGAACAGAAGGGAGGGGCAGGGAAGAGGGGGGAGAACCAAGATGCATCATGTACAGGTACAAAATAAACGTGATGAATGTAACCATTGTATGTAAAATGTACCAATACATGTTCTTGGTTTAAAATAAAAAAAAGAAAAAAAAAAGAAAAAGAGAAAAAGAAAAATGAAGGAAGGAAATTAATTCAACATGAGAATTTGAGTAAGCTGAACAGATTCTGCTGGGGAATAGATCTGAGAATTTCTCATTCCTGCATTAAAACCCTAGAGGATTCTGTCCACATCAGAGCTTCTTGGAGTCTGGGTTACCACTCTCTTTGGACATTTGGAGGCTGCATAGCAGGTTCTACCGAAAGGGGACAGGCTTACTGAAGCCTGATGCGACCCATGTATTCTCGTAGGACTAAAAATTTGTCTCTGTTCTCAGATGAATTTTTAAGAGTTCAGCTAGATCTCTTTGAAGTAAAACACCTATTTTAAGTTACCTGATCTAAAACGTGTTATTTTATATATAAAGAAAGTTATTGAGTCTGATTTTACATAAATATCCATTTACATACCTCTGAAACATCACTATTCTGTAATGAAGGAAATACAGCCTTTGCTCAATTTGGAAATAATTTGTGTCACTAACCACTGTGAATGGGGGTAACAAACATTATCAGAGGACAGTTTAGCTGCTGCCTTCTCCCAGATTTGATGTATAACTTCAAGTATCTGATGACTTCCTCCTACTTTCTAGTGTCATAATATTCTTATATTGTCATATTAAAATATGTTATACTTTATTATGCATTATTTTCTTTTAAAGTGTGATTTATAGTAAAACTAGGACATTATATATCTATATATATTATAATTATGAGCACAGATAATTTATATTAAATATAAATTGCATTTCAGGTTTTAGAGTGGGACACTTCAAAGTAATTATTATAAAAAGAGATGCCATGTTTGATAGGGTTAGAAACTACTGGTTTAGGTCAGAGATTCCTAGAAGTTAAAATAAGCTTGAAATAGTCATATGCCTATAAAAAAAGCTAAAATAATTGTTTTATAGGAGTAGGGTAAAGATTAAAGGCATGGAATATTTATGTTTTATTAAGAGTTAAAACCTTCCTGTTCTTTGACCTAGTAAGTCCATTTTTTATAATTTATCTGAAAAATAATGGGCAAGACTTCCTTTTCACATGCAAATGATGCTCAAAAGAGTAGAATTAGCACTTAACAATTAATGGAAAGGTCATGATGGAGTCTTAAGAGGCTTTTAAAAATAAACTTTGTAAGATTCACGGTGATAGAGTAAGTATTCATGAATTAAGTGAACTGAAAGGCTACAATATAATACTGGTTTTACTTTTTAAGAAGGAAAGTTTTTCGCAGAAAAATATATTAGGCAGAATTGTACTATGAAAGCAATTGGTAGAACAACCTGTAAAATTTATTTCTTCTTCCTACATTAATTTGTTTCTTAAATTATTGAAAGTAATCCTACCAGACTGAAAAGATTTTTAAAAATGTAATATCAAGCAAGATTTTAAGAAGCAAGAGGACTGGATCAGAGTGGGGCTCCATCTTAAACCACTCTGAGACTTTGGGAAATGTATTTACCTGCTCTAAACCTCATGTTTTCCACTTCTATAAAAATTATAATTACATTAAAAAGGCTTATAAAATGTCTCATACAATGCTGCATCCATAAATGCTTCTGGTGGTGTCGTTATTAATGTTCTTCCAAATGAGGGCATCAAGGCCTGTTTAAATGAGATGATTTCCAAAGCACATTCTATCCCAAGTATTTTAAAATTACAGGTGGTATATAGGACATATTCCAAGAATTACCTTCAGGGGAGCATTGTTTTTCTTACATGGTATATTTTCTCCTGTGGACGAAAGGGCCAGGTTGAAACATGTTGAAAGACTCAGAGATTTGGAATTTTCTCCAAAAAGTTGTACATAAGAAGATGCTAGGAGTAGAATAAAAAGCTGTGGATAATTAAGAATAATGTCAGAGAGGTGTGGGCTGGCAAGTCACAGAGAACAGGTCTCACATCATAGCTTAGCTACTAGAACAACGTTTAAACTTAAGAATAAAATCCTATAAAACACATTGCTTTCTGCTAGGTTAAAGTTTATAAATGTTCCTGAGAGAAGAAATGTAAGAGAAAGCCTGCCTATCTCAAAAACCGTCTTGATCATAGTGTCATGGACACTTTTCAATGTGTGCATGACAAAATGAAAAGTCTACTAAAACTGTCACCACGTTTACAGAGGCTGCCTTTTCAACCTTTGTTCTCACAGTTAGATTTTTAATAATGTGGCCACTTAGTGGCACCCTAACAAACCAAAGCAAAACTCATGAAGAAACATAGATTGCAGTGAATTCAACACTAGTAAAGAAAAAACAGTCACAAGAAATTATGGACTTAATATGAAATAGTTTTAAGTCTTGGATGATGGAAGTTTCCTGCAGTGATTTTTTGCCTTAGGGACACATCAGTTTCAGTACATTATTTTTCTGTTTCCTCACCTTTTGTTATACCGCAGGTAACAAATATGCCACCCCCCCATTTTTTTTTTCCAGTAGAGTCAAAGGCGTCAGATCACAGTCAGTCTTTGATTCCCCATCTGGCCTAGTCACTGCAAAAACTCTTACCCAGCATTTGCCGCTTCATCTTTCAGGGGCAGTATTTGTGGAGCTACTACCAGAAATTCCTTGACTCTTACTGCATGTGATCCCTTATGCAGAACTGCAAACTAACTGAAAGATAGAGGGTAGAAATCAAAGAAAGCTCCCTGTATCGATCAGCCTATGAAGAAAATGTAAAAATGGCAGAATATCAATAACAGATAAGCCACCAGCAAACAGCTGGCTCTAATCTCTCTCATTTTCTGCCTCTATCTCTTGAAGAGGACCAAGAACAATGACAGAACTTTGCTTTTAAGGCTAAAAACCAATTAATATCTAAATAACAAAGATGTGTAAAAATGATACCCTGCCCACGAATTTGAACTATGTCATCGAACTATAAACACGAAGTCTAACTTTGCTCACCTTTTTGTATTGTCAAAGTAAGGAAACATTTCTTAGATAACAGAAAAATTCCAGATTTTCTTGTTAAAAGAAAGGAAATGCTG
>PVJO010007563.1:0-80974 GCA_004026905.1 Hystrix cristata
AGACAAATTAGTGAAAGTCCTCGCCCCTTCCCCAAATTTTATTCTACTCAAAAGCATATAAGTTTTAACAAAGAATTTCTATACAGTGAGATGATTGCTTTTGCAAAGTGCTGTTGGGTACAAAGGAAAGAGCAGTTGACTGTGCTAGAAGGGCAGATAGGTAACGATGCAGATGAGGTGCCAGCTGTCATCCTGAGTCCAGGGTGTGTGGAGCTGTGCAGTGCTTCGAGGGCACTTGGCATGACCAGCATCCCTGCCATTGTGTGTGACCCTTCTCAGAATATGTGTTATGCCGCCATTAGTGAGGCATCTCTTTTGAGTTGTGATTCAGTTGGACCCAGGAGGAGTGACGTGTAACTGCTTTGTTGCATGGATGGATCGATCTTTCAGAGCTGAGCTGTGGACAGGACCTTTGGAGAGGATGAGGCTGAGTTGAGTTGTGGGAGCCAGGGACACAGGGATAGGACAGCAGGAGGAAGGGGCACTACAGGGGAAAGTCAGAGAGGCCAGAGACAGGCGCTGTCAGTGTGTTCCTGCCCTGCGGGGCGTCACACGGACCAGACAGTGCTGTCCAGGAAGGAAAGCTCCCCTTGGCTCTATCCTAGCAGCCCCTGGCCCTTGCTGAGCTGGTGGGGTCGCTCTTAGGGTCGTCTGTCTTCCTCTTCTCAGCCCGTCCTGCATTAAGACTTGGTTGCCTTCAGTTCCCCAATTCCCAATCCATTTCTAAATTATTCAGGACTCTCGATTTCAAGGGCTAGAAGCCTGCTGTGGACTTGTAGGTGAGTGAGGAGTACAGGCGAGTGGAACCCTGGAACCTGGCACAGCCCTGTGAGGAAGGTGCCTCACGCCGCTGTGGAGGGGTCCAGCTCATGCGGCAGGAGCAGCCTCACCCGCCGTGCACCAGGCCTGCACGGCTGCCGCAGCTGCCACCACCGACGTGGACTGGACCGTACCCTCTCCCATCCTGCATTTAAAACTCGGGCCCAGCTGGGTCTGTCGCCCATCTGGGGCCGGTCAGGGTGGACAGAGGGCAGAGTCTGCAAAGGAGTGTGGGAAGGAGCTGGGCAGCAGAACCCAGGTGTCCGAAAAGCCAGAGAGCGTGTCAGGGGAGGAGTGAGTAACGCAGGGGACAAGAGCAATCCAGAAACTGTGGGTGGGGTGGGCATATCTCAAGTCGTGTGCAGTTGGTCCTCCCAAGCCCCATCGGCAGTCTGGTCACCTGACCAGCCCTGGGCAGAGCGTGACCCGGTGCCCCCAGGATGCTGGGTGCTCTCGGCTGCCGGCTACTCTCTAAGACGCCTCGCATTCCACTCCTGTAATCAAGGCGTACACTTTCCAAGAGTAACTGGCGTTTCCTGCCAAAGCAGGAATGCCAGACAGACTTCTCCGTGCAGTAGCCCCAAATGGAAAGGGCATGCAGAAAGCAAGGCGTTTCTGTGAAAACCAACGTCACTCAGATCTGAGGACAGTGAGTGGCGGGGGCAGCAGCTCCTTAAGGTGTGGACAGGGCTCTGAGCTTGTGCAGACTGGGTTCCGAGGCAGATCCCTCTTCACATCCAGCCCTGGTGCGGCGGTGGGCAAGCTGAGTGTCACTGGAGATGCACCCCTTCTCTGTAAGGTGGAAATACTGCGATAGCCTTGCTGGGTACCACGAAGAGTAAACAAGAGATCACCCCAAAGGCACATAGTTGGCACCCCATGAATGCTGTGTCATCGTTGTCATTGTTAACAATCCTGTCTTCAAGTGAGACACTTACATTTATACAGTTTTATACTAGTCTTATGTTGAATGAAGATGTTATTCCCATCAGAATTTAATGAATTTATTTTTTAATAACAATAAGGAAGAAGGTGACTGGCCATAAATGCAGATCGATTTTTGTGTATCAGATCAGTTTGTGCCATGAGTTACTTTGATGTGAGTGTGACAGGCATGCCTAGAAGGTTGTAGAGCTGAGTGGAGCCCTACGTCCAGGCCTGCTGCTTCTCTCGTGTGTTCGCCTCTTGTAAAAATAAAAGTATCCCCAAATATGAAGAAGAGGAGATAAATTGAGTGTCTCCGGCTAGCTTTATAGGCCTCCCTTGCTGGCTTTACTCATAGCTTTGCTCTCTGGATTCATAATCTAGAAATTGGTACATTCTTTTCATTTGTGCCTGTCACATAGGGCAGTAAAATTTAGCACTAATTATATTTAGGGCATCTGGGGTCTACTCAGCAATTCTGGCTCTGTTTAGTCCTAAAGTCTGCCGCTTATTCCTAATGTGGAAAATGGAATAATCCCCCAGGTATGAGAAGAAGGTCTCTGGCGTTTGGGCTGCTGTTACTATGGCAAGTAGCGGCCACAGACATCACGGGACTTGTTATACAAGGCTCAGAGGCGCTTGCCAGGGGCCTGGAGGATTTATGGCTTTTTGAATTCCGAGTGAGACATAAATATGTTTTTCCTCCTCTTAATTTTGGGCCTCATACAGAGAAGGTGAGAAAATTCTCCAGCAAATTCTAGAACGCTTAGCTGCTAAAGAACAGTTGGGTTTTAAAGGGCATAGAATCCTTGCTTGGCAGAGATACACAGCGGTCTCTCATCCCCGTGTGCACTGCCAAGTCCCTCGCTGCCTTGTGTCCCAGCAGGAGCTCCCCGGGGAGCCTCAGAAGACAGAGTGGTGTGATGGAAAAGCTGTGGGGCTGGAAGGCAGCGTGGAAGCTCCGGGACTTTCCGCAGGGTCCTCAGACCCTCTGAGCTTTGTGTCCTTTGTGAAGGGCAGGGACAGTGGCCCCTGCCAGAGGGTGGGCGAGGACTGAAGTGTGCTGAACAGCACATGTAGGGACTTGGATGTTAGTTGCATCCGCCTCAGGACTGGCTTCAGATCCCAGAGTTTTGTGGGTGTCTCGAAGGGAGAGATCCCCTCTGTCCTGGAGGTTCTTTGGTTTCTTGGGGAGCTGAGCAGAGAACATGGGGTATTGGAGCAGAACAACTATGCAATCTAGCAGCTCTGAGGTTTTTTTTTATTTATTTTTTATTTTTAACCAGGAACATGTATTGGCACATTGTACATATAATGATCACATTCAGCACACTTATTTTGTACCTGTATATGATGTATCTTGATTTCCCCCCTTTTCCCCACCCTTCCCTTCTGTTCCCTCCTTCCCTGTTTATAGCAGGTTCATTCATATTTTTCCATGATTTCCCTTTCCCATTTCTTTCCTTTTTTCCCTTCCTACTTTTTCCCTTCTCTCTTTCTAGATCTCCTAACTTTTGAATATAAATGGCTGCTTACTAGCCACGAAGCCCTGGCAGCTCACCAAACTGTCATTCTCCTTTTCCTCAGGTGTAAAATGCACACAAACTGAGCAGCCATTCTCTATCCAGTTTTCTTTTCTACATGGCTCTTACCACTCTTTAAGGTTACTCAACTATCCCACCCCAGCTCCACTCAGATATAATCCCCAGAAGGGCAAATACTAAATGATCTGTCTGCCACTTTCTGTGCCTTGACTAAAATAGTCACTGGTACATTATTGTTATTTATTCTTTATGTCTTTGGCTTGTTTTAGACCAAAACAATGAAGAATTTAAAAAAACAATCTTCCCCCCAGTGCCCTGACAGTCATTTGTGTACAGTCATCAAGTTAGAGCCTGGGAAGAGACACACGACGTGTTGGAAGTGCCGAGTCCTACAGTCAGCTGAGGTCTCCAGACTGTGCTTGCTGGTCCTTTGGGGGCACACTTAGGCCCTGACGTCAGGAGACTGACAGGTGGGGCCCGGCTCAGAAAGAGCACGGCTTTCCATTCCTGCTTGCCCTTTAGTGTGGCTGGACAGGCCTCAAAAAGCTCTTGAGTTTCAATTCATCTAGGAAGGTATTTAGCGAATTATTTTTAACCGTTTGGATTTGGTACAGATCACCCGAGGAATCTGCAGTCTCGGCACAAGTGCAGAATGAGAGTGAAGGGAATAACAGATGGGGCAGGAGGGCACAGGTGTCCTGCAGCTGCCCCGGGGGGATGGGCCCCCTCCCCTCCCCTGGCCCATGCCCCAGCGCCCCACTTTGATGCTTATTTACTTTGTACCTTGAAGTTCACTGGTGTTCCCAGGCCACCTGGACGCTGGGAGTCAGGCCGTCTAGCCTGCGAGTCTCATGTCACTGGTCAGGCCCTCCCTGGACAAGCTGGTCTTTGTGGTGGGGAACCATGACATGGAGAAAAGCGGCCCTGGGAAGAGCAGCCCTCAGGCCCTGGGACTGGCTCCCCCAGCTCCTGCACCACCTGGGTGGGCCCTGGGTGGGCCATGTGCAAAATGGACGCGTTTGCATCACAAGCAGCTGGAAGGGTCAGTTCCATCCACCTCTCCACAGACAGCAGACTGGGTCCAGCACAGGCTGGGAACCTGCCCTCCGCGGGCCTCACAGATCCTACAGTGTCTGCTGACTCTGCACATCTGCCCTGGCACCTGGGCTCTGCAGGGGCAGGTCGGGACGGACATGCCGAGGCTGCTCCCAGCTGCCCGGTCTCTCATCTCTACTGGATTTGTTCATTTGCACAATTCAGCCAGGCCCATTGGTCATCAAGCCCTGACTTGTGAGGAGAAGATGGCTCAGCAGAAGAAGGCGGTGGGAAGTCAAAAAACAAGATGCTTCTGTGTATCTAACCCTAACCCTAACCCTTTAAGAAGAAGGGAAAACATGCCCAGACCTACCATTTCATCCACTGGTTTTCTTCCTTCAATCACGGTCTGTCCCCACACTCAGTGAGGGGGAGTGGTGGCGTGCCTGACTCTCCTGTCCATCCTGGAGTGTCCCTTCCTCCTCTGTCCAGCCCCATCTGTGAGGCTTGCACCTCCTCAGATTCCTTCCGGACCCATGGACAGCATGGGTTTATGTGTGTGTATGTGCGTGCGTGCACGTGTATGTGCATGCGTGCACACGCGCGTTTACTGCCAGCAAGTGCTTCTGTCCTGCCTTTACCACAGAGCTCCCTTTAAGATGCAGAACTCCCAGGTGCCTGAACAGCTGCTGTGGTGTGTGTCCTGGCTTCTTCCCATGCAGTTCTGTCCCTTCAGCGGGGGCAGGGCAGCTTCTCTGGCTTGCATATCACTGCAGAGTGCTCTGTAGAGCCCCAGAGACCAGCTCACCTCTGCTCTGGGGTAAGACCAGCAACTCATGTGGCTCCAGCCCGCAGCCTTGTCACCGTTCTGCCTCCCTCTGTGCTTGGTCTCTCTGCCTGGCAAATGCCACCTCAGCTTTCCAGGCTCCGCATTCCCTGTCCCACTCATCACGGACAAGCATCACTATGTGTGAGCTCCTTGAAAATGAAGGCATCCTCCTGGCCATCTCTGTGTCCACCTCTGTGTAACCTGTGCCTCTGTTCAGTGCTTCGGAAGAACATCCTTGAGTGGACGGATGGATAACTGAGTATTTCCCTCTGCATGTGGGGGTGAAGATACAGGGCCAGGGATGTAATAAATAGAAAGTCTACTTCTGTCTCTAGTGACCTCACTGTACAGTTGTCTCATTTATCGTTGGCAGATGCTGGTCAGATGGTGTGTGAAAGGAGGGGTTCCCTGGTGTCTCAAATATTCCAACTCTAATTTTTATAGAGAATTCAGAAAAGTACTCCCTGGATTCCGTCTTTTAGAAAACTCTTTAGGATTAACACATTCCCGCCAGATTGAACCACCAGGGCTACATGCATAGCTCCCAGGAGGTGGCCGGTACCCCCAGTGGTACAAAGGGATCTTTTATTGGTCTTTTTACTAGTATGATTAATAAAAGCCCACCCGATGGGATAGTCATTCATGTACCACCAGTGGTTCAAGCCTCCTGGCGGCAGGACATGCAAATTATGGCCCTACCATGAACATGTTAAACAGATTACTGCATCCATCAAATTCTTGGGTTGGAAGTTAGACACTAACTTAAACAGACTAAAGCAAACATGAGTGGGGATATGTTTGTCTACAAACCTGAAAAACTCATGGGTAGTTCTAGGGTACCCACCACTAGATCCACATGTGTGGAAACTGTCAGCTGTGTGCATTCAGACTCCATTCCATGTTGTCCATTCTTAGGCAGGCTCTTGTTTCTTGGTGGCACGATGGCAGCTGTGGCCCCAGAACCACATGCCCGAGTGCAGCCACACTAAGGACAGAACCTCGTTCACACCAGCATCAGCTAAAGTCTTGCTTCATTGGTCCGCTATAACTCAATCATTGCAGCTGTGCCAGGCACCTCTGCCTCTCATTGGTCAGAGCTGTGCTATGTCCCACCCTTGGAGTGAGGAGCCCACCTAAGACACGGGACCTGAGAGTCAGGAGGAAATTGCTGCACAATGAGAAAGCTGCGATTCTCACGGGACTGAGCAAGCAGGGCAAGAGATGCACACCATGGTTGTATTTCCTTCCCTTTTGTTGCTGTTATTTCTCTTAGTCCCTAGGGTGGCATGGCCCATGCAAGAGCCTTGCATTGTCCCTTTTCTGTAAACATCTGCCTCCTGGGACCTTCGAAGATGGGCAGCTCACTGCCTGCTTCGACTGACTTTCTGCACCTTTCTGCAGATGGGCCTGTGGCCACAGGGCTTGCAGCAGAGCCGAGGGGTGCCATATGGAAGGACACGCACACAGCTGTTTGTCACAGTAGCTTGTTTTTTGATGCATCAGTGAATACTGTAATTCCTCCTGGCTTTCAACCTAGAATCTTGTTGTGATTCTATGTAGTTCATACTACATAGTTCTTTCTTTTTGTTATCCCCAGCAACTTCTGATGGTCAGTAGCTGCTGGCTTCTCAGTCAGTGACTTTGGTATTCAGCCCCAACTGCCACTTTTCACTCTGATCAAGCTACTCAATACCAATATGTGTAGCTGCTTCTATGGATAGAGGTAATAAAACATTAGAGCCCCTTGGGCCTTATTTTTTTTAATAGTTTGTGTTTTCCTATTTTCTGCTGAGTTCATCAGGTGTCTGTTATTGCAGCAAACACCTGAAAGATTCAGTTTTAAAAGTGGAAAGGTTTCCTGTGGCTCATAGTTTCGGAGGTGTCAGTCAGTGGTTAGTGGGCCCTCGGCCTACCACTTGCCCAGAAAGGATGCTGTGATTTATTCAGTGCCTGTTTTCTATTGAACACACAGACCAGTCCTTTCTGCAGTCCCTCCCACTACTTCTCCTAGCATCCCTTGGTGGGGGGTTGCAAAGGAAGGCCAGGAGAGGGTAAGTCATTTGCCAGAAGTCTGACAATGGGTAGGAAATAGGATTCGGTTCTGAGTCTGCTGGACATAAGGGGCCATCGCCTAAGAATTCAGGAGGCTGGAAAAGCCTTAGATCCAGTTTCTGACCTAAATTTAAGGACACAAGGTGAGTACATTTGCAGCAGTGAGGATAGACTTAGATGGTGTCCCCAAGTGCTGTGTGTGGTGTCATGTAGCTTGTGGTGCTACCTGCTTTCAGAGCACAAAGTTCTGCCTCTGTGATCTGCCACTGTCTGAGCCTGGCTGGGAACGCCTGAGTCCATGTTAAAGGAAGCGTTGAATTAAGAGGTAACCCTGCTGCCAGGTTCACAGTGTGCTCGTGTGGTTTGGTTGATGTGCTGTGAACTTAGTCCTTTGTGTCTCCTCAGACTTCAGTTGACCCCTCAAACCCTGGAAAGCCTTAAATTTCTTTGCATGTGTCCAACCCTTGTACTCCCTCTTTGTAAGCACAGGACACCATTGTGACCCTGTCCCTGCACACCTGAGTGGACACAATAGTGAATGGGAAAGATCGTCTGGGTCTTGCGTCTGTGCCCCTTCAGTAGGTCAGTCTGGGTAGTTGGGGCTCACTGAGTGTGGGGTCAGCTAAGTGCCAACAATTGGCCAGTCCGGCGTGCAGGCTCTGGGGGCACAGCATAATCACCAGTGTGCCACCCAATGTGCACTGTGTGCCCACTGCACTGTATGCCCGTGATCCTGCAGTTAGGACAGACGAGGCCAGGTCTCTGCCTTCACAGGGCTGGTGTTCTAGTTCCATAAACAAGAGAAAAAGACACTGAGCTGGTAATGAGCACAGCGGGGACAAGAAAGTGGGGCGTTAGGATAGAAGGGACTGGTGTGGGAAGGGCTGGGGGTGTGGAGAATGGAGTTGGGGATCAGCCCCGTGAGGGTCCCATGCAGAAGTGCTTCTGAGCTGAGCCCTGACCCCAGAGGGGTGGAACCAGAGTCAGGTGCAGCAGGGGGAGCCGGGCCAGCAGAGTGAGTCAGGGGACGGTGTGGGAAGTGAGGTTGGGGACAGGGAGTGATAGCAAGTGATGTACTCCCAAGTCTCGAGAGGCAACTTATGCTGTGTTTTAAGCAGCAGAATGACGGAGTGACGGACACTCTGTGGGGAACAAGGACGCTGGAGCTGAGTGGTGAGCAGGGTGAGCAGTGTGGGGCCTGAGTCCTCGGGAGTGGAGGAGCGGGCATGGGGGCCGCATGATTGGCAGGCAGCTGGCCCCCTCGACACCCATCAGGAAGCCCTAGGGTTTGGTGCTGACCTTGGGGGTAAAGAAGACCGTGTACCCCTCTGGGGAAGATGCTGCAGAGGGACTTGGGCAGGACAGACATGGCCACAGCCTCCAGGTCTGCAGACCAGCAGGCAGGCAGCTGACCCCCAGATGCCAAGGGCAGGGGCAGCTTCCCAAACAAGAATTTCTGGTTCTCTTAATGCAAATCTGTTATCCAAGATGGAGTTGCTCCTGTCAGAGTCCACCCAAATGGAGTGCAGAGCTGTGGGGAGGAAGGGGAAGCCCTAGGTCCTGGACACGTGCTCCAGGGACCGCCTTGCAGGACCAAGGCAGGAAGCAGCCTGCCTTCTCTTTAGGACTCTACTTAGCAGTGGATCATGCACCTCCAGCTATGGCCTCAAGACTGATAGCTCTTTGGGGAGCGGGCAGGGTAAGCACCTGGGGTGGAACCCGGGCCTGGCACGCAGCAGGCTGCGGTCGCAGCTTGACTAGTGCCTTTGCCCAGTAGCCGCCGCTGCTTGCCAGCTCCCCAGAGCACCCTCAGTGCCAAAGCACTTTGTTTCATAATAACTTGCATGGGTTTCTCTTGCCTAACACCCAGGCCTTCCTTTGTTCTGTGGATGTACCAGAGGCCGCCCATGGGTGTCTTGGACTGCAATCCCCAGTAAAAGTTCCTTCGAGAGTCATCTTTTTATTTTAATGTGAGTTTGACAATTTAGAATCTCAGAAAAATGTCCTGGTGTCAGAATTGATTTCTTTTGCCTTCTGCCATGTTAGTTTTAAGCTGACATGGTCTCTGAAGGTCTGTCTTGGCCTGTCCGCATCCTGTACTCCAACCAGGCAGGGATGGTTCCCCTAACCTCATTCTGCTTGTATCTGTCTGTTCGCTGTCTCACATGCCCAGCCCGGGACCTGGGCATTCTGGTATCTTGACAGAACCAGGATAGTTCATTTTGTCTGCTTGCCTTGGGATGAAAAATGAACCCTTGGAGCGATGGTTTCCCCAGGTGCTCAGGGGCCTGGCACAGGCATCACCCCGAGACTGAGGGGAAGTGGGGGGTGATGTTTCTTTGGGCACACCCCAAAGAAGCCCCTTGGGAAGGATGGGTCATGCCCTGCTCCTTTGCCCCTCTAAGGCACAGGGAGCGCTGGAGCCCACAGCTGGTCTCACCTGTGGGAACAGCCTGGGCGGTTCCTCGTTCCTTTTCCTCCTTCCTGGAGAGGCCTTGTGGTGCTGCGAGTTTTCTGCCAGCATTTGCTCAGCACAGTCTGGAGGCTCCATGCTCGCCCCGGCCAGGCTGAGATCAGTGTGCAGAAGACGGCTGTGGTTCAAGGACTGCCGTCTCATGTTCGCAGACACCAAGCTGCAGCCCGCTGGTCACGGCCAGCGGGCCTGAGTTTTGTATGGAGAGGTTTGTGTTTTCCCCTTCAGTAAGAACTCCTGTTTGCTAGAGCTGAGATCATCACAGCCGTTTCAATTAAGACCTTGGGTCCAAATAGAATCACACCTCCCAGAGACACAGTCCCGGCCTGGCAAAGCGAGGCTGGAAAATAAATAGAACCAGGAGAGAGAGCTTGGTCCCTGCTACAAGGTAGATGGAATGGTAACTCACTTTGTTTTCAATGATATTACACAAATCAAATCAAATCCTACTCCCATCTATTTTATTTTAGCCAAGTGTTCTTGTCCAAAATGAAAATCAGATGGTTTTCTTCTTTTTCATTTTTTTTCCAAAGCAAATGGCTACAAACACTTTACTTAATATAATTTACTGGAGCTTTTTCCTAAAAGAACATTTATGTTGCTTTCTTTTTATGCGTGCAGTAACTTTTGATCAAAACATGACTCCACTCTCTTATTTAATGTTGAGCATCTGGATTAAAGGCCTCTTTGAATCTTAACTACAGATTATGGTTCTCTTCCCCTTTAAGCAAACCACCATAAAACCCTGGCGCCTTTCCAGTTTTCTTCATTAAAGCTCTCTTTATTACAGTGTTTGGGATGGCAGTCATTAAATGATTGTTATGCACAATGGGCACTTGATTATAATTATTTAGCTGGCAATCAGTTACTGCGCAGTTCGGTGGGATAATTAAAAGGGAGCATGTCTGTACCTGCCAGCATCTTTGAGATCTGCAGCCCTGCGTGAAGAGGGAGAGGCTGAGTGTAAACATGTGGACAGAACGAAGACTCGGGCGCCTGCTGAATAGGAGCTTTTATTCCTCGCCAGTCTGGTGCTCGGCCCCTCTGCTTCCCTGAGGTCGATGAGCAATGGTGATGAAATAGATGTGGAGGAGAACTTTTGTACCGTAAGCCCCTGAATCAGTAAATACATTCGGTGCTGAATCTAAGTTTCTCCATGTGTGTGCAAAAAAGTGCCAAAGACAGCAGTGTATTTATAAGATTTTGCTCTAAAAAAACACAAACATAAGTAAATCAGTTCCTTCAAATTTATCAATTTCGGCATTTATTTCCTGGCGTGTAAATTGATATGAGAGGCCATGAGCAAAAAGTGAGAGATGAGCGGCCTTCATTAGCACACAGCTGGAGAGCTGTTGGTCACTGAAGAAGACAGTAGTACTGTGATTGTCACCTTAAAATGGGCTCCTGCTTAGCTGACAGCTTTCAGTTGGACAGACTTTAACCAACCTGAGCAAAGAGAGAATTTCTTGGTTTAAGGAGCTGCTCTTAGGGTAAAGGAAGAGCTGCAGCAACCAAGGCTCAGGGTGGGAACTGGGATGCAGTACCGCCCACACTCACCCTCTGTCCCTCAGCTGAGCTTGCCTGTGTCTGGTAACATTCTGATGTGAAGCTGCCAGCCTTGCCCCTGTGGCAGGAAACGTGGCAATCAGTGGCCCTATTTTAGTATATGTGCTGCCGAAACTAGCACCGTTAGTAGCCCTAGACTCCCCTCTTCTTAGCCTCGAAACTTAGCCTCGAAACTCTAGTGGAATACATAGGTCTTCCATGTTTCATAAATCAGTGTCAGGAAAGAACTCGGATTGGCCTTTCTGGGCCAATTACCCACCCCTGGGCTGCTTCCTGTGGCCAAGGACATGGCGCAGTGTGATTGGTCAAGCCCAAGTCACACGTTGCCCTGTGGGTGGAGCAAGGAAGATGGTGTCCTGGGACTGACAGTCCTGTTAGACACTGATTTGTCCTTAGAAGTAGTACTCCAGGGACTAAGGATAGCACATGATTTTTTTAAGTAGACATTTGTAGTATATAATGTTTATTTCCTTGTGGGGAGTTGGTACATGTACACATCTTAATTCCTGTTTGCATCCCCTTTCTCTCTCCTTCCCCTCTCCCTCTATCTCTTGATCCTCTTCCCATCTAAGAAAGCTCTATCTCCCTGCTTCCTATTATCTTTTATTTTGCTCTTAATTCATATTTTTGGTTTCTCATATAAGAGAAACAATGGGATATCGACGCTTGTGTGTGTCTGTTTGATGTAACTTAACATTATGGTCTCAAGGTGTATCTATTTTCCTACGACTATACTTTATGCAGACTAGTGCTCCACGTGTGTAAATACCACACTTTCTTTATCTGTTCATCTGCTGACAGACATACAGGCCACTTCCAAGGTTTAGCTATTATCAGTTGTACTGCTATAAACATGGGTGTGCATGGATCACTGTAATACGATGTCATTAACTCTCTTGGGAAGATACCTAGAAGAGGAATAGCTGGATCAAGTAGAATTTCTAGTTTTAGTTAGTTTTTAAAGAGTCTCCATGCTGATTTTTATAGTGGTTATACTAATTTATATTCCCACCAACAATGTTGAAGGGTTTCTTTTTCCCCCACAGCCTCTCTAGCATTTGTTATTATTTGACTTCTTGATGATGGCAGTTCTTTCTCAGAGAAGGTGAAATCTCAGTGTTGTTTTAATTTCCATTTTTCTAACGGCCAGTGATGTTGAACATTTCTTCATGTGTTCATTGGCCCTCTGTACTTCTGAGAAGTGTCTATTCATTTCGCTTGGCCTTATTTTGATTGAGTCATTTATTTGGAGGGGGTCTAATTTTTTTGAGTTCTTTATTCTAGATGTTAGTCCTCGGTCTGATGAGTAGCTGGCAAAAATTTTCTCACATTCTGTAGATTGTCTCTTCACTCTGTTGGTTGTATTTTTGCTGTGCATAAGCTTTTTGATACAATCCCATTATTTCTGGTTGCAACTTGGGATTCTCTCAGAAGGGTCTTGCTTACTATGCCTGTGACTTTAAGCACTTTACCTACTTTATCTTCCAGCAGATTATTTCTGTTTCAACCTTTAAATCTTTGATCCATTTTTACTTTAGTTTCACACATACTGGGAGATGCAAGTCTAGATTTCATCTTCTACACGTGGATAGCCAGTTTTTGCAGCACCATTTGTTAATTAAAAAGTCTATCCTTCTAGTGTATGTTTTTGTTCCCTTTTTCAAAAAATAGCTGAGTGTACTTGGGGTTGTTTCTGCATCTCCTATTCTGTTCCATTAATCCTCATATCAGTTTTTGTTACATCCTGTGCTGTTTTTATCATTTGGCTTGGTAACGTAACTTCAAGTCTGGGATCAAGTTGCCTCCCACTTTGCTGTTGTTACACAGGGTTGCTTTTGCTATTCTGGGTCTCTTCTGGTTCCATATGAATTCTAGGATTGTTTTCTCCAATTTTTTTTTTGGAGGGGGTGCTGGGGATCAAATTCGGGACCTTGTGCTTGCTAGGCAAGCACTCTAACCACTGAGCTAAATCCCCAGCCCTTGTTTTCTCCATTTTTGTGAAGAATGCTGTTGGTATTTTGATTGGGATTGAATTAAATGTGTACATCAGTTTTGGGATTACAGTATGGTCATTCTGACTGAATAAAAATAAAGTAATTTTCAATTTCCCATTTATCTTTTTCATACACATTTATTATTCAAAAAGTATTTAATGTGTACAGCTAAAATATTAAAGGTCCAGTACCTACATGACTAATAGACTCCTACCTGAAAACAGGGGCGGAAGTCAGCGTCTTTGACTATGTGTGTGTGTGTGTGTGTGTGTACGCACAGGAGCACACATACACACACGCACACGGCTCTTTTTGGTTTGTGGATCTTGGCGCCTGAGTGAGGAGTTTCTTGGGAATCTAATCTTCTCAATGGCAAGCTCCAGTGTGGCCTCTGCCAGCAGTTTAGTTCATACAGACTCTGTGCCAGTTTTCTTTTCACGTATGTGAAATAACAGCTTGGCAAACAGCGCACAAAACACTGACTCCACGCAGAGGACTGGCGCTTTTCAGAAAGGGAAATGGACAGGTTTGGAGCTAATTTTTTTTTCTTTAGCTGAACTGAGTTAAATTAAATTAAATGTTGCAAGAGATGGCTGTTTGTGTGACTCTCCAGCAGTCAAAGGCTGTGGCAGCACAGCTCCGTTCATAGAGTTGTTCTTGGATGGCGGCACACCATGTGATGGCACAGAGCTTAGAACCCGGAGCCTGGTGCCAGCACAAAGTCCAAACACCACAAAGTGCCTCCGAGCCAGATGGTATCGGTCCCCTCTCTGAGCATGGCGTCTGCGAGCCAGAGCTGGCAGGGAGTCTCCTCCTTGCCCTGCTTCCAAGGACAAAGCTGAGAGTAGGGTGTGTCCTCAGAAAGGAGAGAAGCTCAGCCACAGTTATGAAGTGAACCCCGAACCAGTGACGACAGTGTGTCCCAGCAACGGGGCTTTAAGTGGCCCAGGGAGCTGGCCACTGCTGCGTGCCCATGTCTTGTCAGCCTACGAGGCCTCAGCTGTCCTCCCCCAAACCGCTTCCATCTTACCCTTTGCACATTTTGCCATGTGTCCTCACCAGGTGATAAAATGCTGGAGTGGTGGAGCCACTTGTGCCAGTGCCCAGACACAGTCTGGGCCCTCGTCATTCCTGCTCTCCAGGTCTCTGGCATCACCTGAAGCCCCTGGGGAAGCATTGCCTCTTCTGTGGGCTGGGAGTGTCGCAGAAGACCCCGAAATCTCTGCTCGCCAGGACTTGCAGTCCAGGCTCCTCAGTGAATTTCCACAACGAGGTCACTGCCAAGTCACACAGATCTGCTGGGGGCGGGGCGAGGCTGTCTCTGCGGCAGCCCCACAAGCAGCCTGCAGTCCGGCTGGCCGGGCCTCACCCCTGCCCACCCGGCGGGTGCGGCTGCCACCTGCCCACACGCTGAGTGCAGGAGGTCTTGCCGCTGACCGGTGCCAGTTCTCCTGCCTGGGTCTTCAGTTAGGGAGAAAACACACTCCTTACAATCGGCTTATTTGTGTAACGGAACAGTTGATCTTTTCTGATTGTAAATTTCAGTGTTCTTCACCAAGCACTTGGTGAGCTTCTATTTTGAACCAAGCACGGTGGAAGCAGAGACAGGAGTCGGTGTTGGCTGGGGCGGAGCCTCAGCTGAGCAAGATAAACAAGTTCTGGAGGTGGATGGTGTGATGTTTGCACAACAGGGACTGTGCTCACTGCCACCGAACTGGACGCCGAAGATGGTTCAAATGGCAGGTTTTAAGAGGGCCCATAGGCAGAGTGGCGCGCTGGGAGGCTAAGCTGGGAGGATCGTGAGTGTAGGCAACATAACAAGATCCTGTCTGAAAAGAAAGAGAAGGAAAAAGCAGATATGAAGGCTGTTGTACTTTTTCAAAGTTGAAGGTATTTGGATGAGTTACAGGTTCCATGTATAACCCTTAGGGGTATTGAAGCGTGTGTGACTTAAAACGGGACCTGGCCTTCCAGGCTTCTTACATTCTACAAAGCAGGTTATTATCTAGATTTCTCCTCTTGTCACCAGCAGGGTCCGAGGGCAAAAAAGATAGAGACCTCAACTCACCCCACCCCCAGTATGGCTTATAGGTTTGCTGACTTCCATTACAGAAAAAGAATCTTCAAGACCTGTCAGTGCGAGGCATAAAGAGGTTGATTAGAATTTTTTTAAAGTACATGCAGGATAGAGAGACAGATGATGCTCTGGGGCTGGGGGTTTTCTGTGGTCTTGGGTGTGTCCTCAAGGTGAGGGAGGGATGTGTGTTCCTGCTGTCAGGCCACCTATGTGTAGGTGAGGTTGGGATGTATCGATGCAAATGTCTGAAGCTCAGAGCCTTGCTCTGGGAGGTCTGCAGGAGGGAGAGCAATGAACAGGTCTTCTCACCCGTTAACAGGCCTTGAACCGGGCATGGTGGTGCACACCTGTCATCCCAGCACTCAGGAGGCTGAGACGGGAGGATCACTGTGAGTTTGAGGCCAGCCTGGGCAGCCCAGTTGCGTTCAAGGCCTGAACTGCATAGTGAGACCTTGTCTCAAAAAAAAAAAAAAATTAATACATACGTACATACAAACATAAGTACATAAATAAATGCACGCACAGGCTCAGGGCCTGACTTTAGGTGTCTCTGAGAGCCTTAGGAGTTTTTTTAAAGTTTCTTAGAAGAGAAGAGGGACTGTAACCTTGAGTAATCTTTGTGTCCTGAAGCTAGTTTTTCTTGAAAGTAAAATTTCAGAGTCACAATGTTCCTTGTCTCCTGTTCGGATACCTCTTTTTCTGCCCACCTCACTGCCATCAGAGTCTTACCAAGGTCTTTAAGCTCCCAGTGCTTCGCCTTTGCAGCAGAAATGAAGGGAGATCTCCCCTCCTGAGCCACATAACCATTTTCTGAGCTGGCCTGCTGCTGGTCCATGGAGCCAGCTCAAGGGAAATGGGAGGGGCCGGGGAGGCCGCCTCAGCCTGCACCAGCGCTGGCCCATCTTTCTGCTTGCTCTCTGCGGGTGGGAGAAGGGCCTGCCCTGCTGGATGGTGCCAGGGACCTTGTAGGTGGCCTGCAGATGCTGTCCCCTCACCTTGAGTCTTCGGTGACAGGCAGAGGAGAGTAAGGAAACTCAGCTGCCTGCACCCTTCCTCCTTCAAGCCCTCATCTCCCCTTCCTCTCCTGTCACTGCCTGCCTCAGGGCTGGGAGCTCAAGACGGGACTCACTGCTGCTTGAGCAGGGACAGCCTCTGCCACCCGCCACTGTGGGGACACAGCTGGTTCAGTGTCCAGGAGCCAGGTCTCACAGCCGCACTCTCTCACTCTGCAACCTGCCACTTTCCCCTGCACTTAGCATCTCCTCCCTTGTTTCCTTTGACCTCTCGTGCCTCAGCCCAGAGCCAGCAATAGAGAAAGCTTGTCCACACAGACCTGTGTCTTTAGCACAGTGTGAAGGTCAGGTTGTATCTGAGGGCCGTCCCCTTCCACATGCCTCTACCGTGCTCTTCCCGGCGCAGGGGAGCCCTCTGGCCTGGCATCGGGCCTCGCCGAGGGCTAGAACCCAGTGCGTGGAAAGCTAGGTAACTGGTGGTAGAATTGATTTGCCTCCCCCTGTAGCAACATCCTTCTGTATCTTACAGATGTCATTGTAGGGAGCGAGACCTTCTCTCCAGCCGTGCCCTGAGCCACGGGGGTCCCTGGTGCTCGCAGCCCTGCTGTGTAGCCTCTTGAGGATGACAGCACTTATGCGAAGTTAGTGCCAAAATTCCCTGAATTTTTCCCCAGGGTATACATACACCCAGAGCAGGTATACATAGCACCCAGAGCAAGGGAGAGAACAATGTTCCTTGTCCTCCAGAAACTTCCTGAGCCTCCTTTCAGGCAGTAACCTCCAAAATAACTGCTCTTCTGACCATAGATGAGCTGTGTCCACCTACATCCACCCCTCAGTCCCCTCTCCTGTGTAAGAGCATTTAAAACTGTGAATTTAAGTCTGGAAATACAGTGCCTTAGTGGCAGAGCCCTTGCCTAGCATACGTGGGGCCCTGGGTTCCAGCCTCCAAATTACAAAAAGAAAGAAAAAGGTCTGGCTCCTTTCAATTGCTTGGAATCCCCTTGGGGTGGGGTTCCATCTGGAGAGTGGGGAAGCCCCCCCACCCCCTCCATGTCCCTGAGCAGTCACAGGCCATGGCAGGATGGAGGGTGGTACACAGAAGACCGGTTTGGCCTGTACTGCCCCACTCCAATCCTTGTATTTAGAAGTGGAGCTTAATCTGTTTACCCAACAGTAAAGATATCTACAAGGAGCTGTCATTATGTTGACATGAGAGCCTAGCTGGAAGTTGGAGGATGCACAGATGTCCTCTGCCTAATGTGGTGGGGTTTCTCCACGCTGCCCCTGCAGCTAGTCGGGAGCGACTCTCAGCAGGTGCCGAAGGCCCCGCTAATGACATTGGTTCACTCCCTGGGCTCTTCTGGAGTTCTGTGGGGCTGAGGGAGAGCAGAGGGGGCTGTGAAGGAGCCAGAAGGGACTGTGACAGGTCATTACCATGCAGAGGGGACCATGCTGTCCTTTGGTATGGGTTGGAACTTGGTCACTCAGCAAGTTTTGAAAAGCATTTATTTTACACACAGCATGGCACAAAGTGCAACTCGTGGCCTGAAGGGAAGGAGATGTGCCAAAAGGGTTAAGTCTTCAAAACTGTCTTTTCAGGGTTTTTGTCCATGGTTCAGATCAGGACAAAATTGGCTCATCTAGCAAATTCATGAGGGATGCTAAGCAGGAAATAGAACTAAACTCAGGATCCAAAGAGAACCTCACCACCAAGAGCCTTCTGCGGTGGCACGGCAGGCAAGGTGGACAGTCCTTGGCCCGCTGGGCTTGGCCCGACTGCGTTCCCAGCCTGTGAGAGGAGACTGAGTCCCCAGAGGGGCCTGGCCTGGAGGCCGCACAGCACTGTAGTGCTGAAATGAAGGCCGGAAGCCATGGAGCAGGGCCGGCCTCGCCTGCTGTCTCCATACTCGGAGATGCTGAGGGACGTGGATACCCAGCCTTTTGGTTGAGTTATGCAGAACCTTCTCAAATGGAAGACGGGCATCGGGGGAAGGAAGAGCCAACCAGAGGGTGAAGGCTCAGCAGGGCGGGGATGGCCAGGGGCAGCTCAGCGGCTGATGCCACCCCGCATGTGCGAGGCCCGCTTCCAGCTCCAGTGCTGCAAAAAAGAGGTGTAGAGCTTGATTCCTCCTGTGCAGGAAAGCTGTTGGACGGAGGACGTTATCGCTCTTCCACTGAGAAAACACTGGCAGAGAAAGGGCTTGGCACTGGCGAGGCCAAATTAAACAGGATGCAGCCCTGGCTCCGAGCACTCACCCCAGCGCCCTCTTCACACCAGGTTTTGGTCACTTCCTGTCCCTGATTGGGTTCCTGACCCACAGGATTGGTGGGTCAGGAGGTGGAGTGTGTTTGCACAAGCTCACTGAGGGAAGTGACCCACAAGGTTCCCAAGGATAAGACAAGGCTTCCCGCCCTCCCTTCCTTCCTCTCCCTGGAAGGCAGCCACGGCCCACCTGTCACACGGGCTGCGTTAGAGTCTGCCTGGGCCATGTGCCTGCTGGTCCTCTGGTGTTGCTGAGGTCTCAGCCCTGTGACTGCCCAGTGTCACCAACAAGGCATCAGAAGCTGTCAGGAGGCACATTAGCAGGGGACATGGCTCCATTGTACAGTGCCTGCTGTAGGATGCACATTCGCTAGCACACTCAAGGCCCTGGGTTCTTTCCCCAGCACCACAAAGAAGAAATAGCATAAATAAATAGTAATTCCAAAGAATGCCAGCCTGGCTGTTGTTCAAACCCAGACACTTCACAATCCTGTCACTGCCACGAGCGTTCATTGCTGACTATTTTGATCTCAAACCCTGTGTGAGTAAAGATCGTGAGTTCTTTCCAGGCTAATTCTTTGGGCTGCATTTTGTCACACCTTCTGGGCTGGAAAAGAGAAGTCAAGCTGTTTATACTTGGCTTCATAAGAAAATGGGCAGCAATTTGTAGGCCTTTCCTAATGTCGTCCCCGATAAAACTTCTACGGTGTGTTTCTTGTGTTCATAATTATTTCAATTTCTAATTACATAATTCTGATTTTCCCAGACTTCCTGCATAACCCCACTGTTCTTACTCGTCCTTAAAGCAGGTTGCACGCAGCTCGTCTATGTGAGATACAAAGCAGATCACTTGGTTGTTTGCATGTTAGATGAATAGGTTGCTGTGAGCTACTGCCTAGAGGCAACCTTAGTACCCATGGCTCCATGTCCCTGTCATGTGGATTCACTGCTATTAGAGGAACAATGGTTAGCAAGAGCCCAAATTATAATCGTTTAATAATATAGAGCCCTTTGCTGATGTAAATGAGAATATTGGCACACTGTGAAAACTGTAGCTTTGGCTTACTTATCAGTACATGAGAAGATGCAACCTGATTCACCAGGCAGATGCGAGCCCTCCCGGGAGACTTCCGGTTCCCTTGCATCTCTGGCCACAGAACCCTCTGTTGTTTTTCTGTTTGTTTCTTTTTGGTTTTTTTTTCTGGTGCTGGGGATCGAACTCAGGGCCTTGTGCTTGCAAGGCAAGCACTCTAACAACTGAGCTAAATCCCCAGCCCCCAGAGCCCTCTGTTTAAGAATGAAGAAGTTGAAGTCTAGGACCCGACCACTCTTTGGTGGTCCAGTGGGATTCAACCCTAGATCTCCTGACTTGTTCCACTACTCTTCTCTTATTCCACACCACCCCGACCCATTTTTTAAAATACCTTCCTGGAACCAAGGCTGTGGCCCCATCCTCCAGTGTGACTCCACTGTCCCCCACTAGAGAAACCCAAAAGCAGCAGTGTCCCTGGCAAGATGGAGGGAGGGTGACTGTCATCCACTGCCTCCGCCCTCTCACCCCCAGCCTGTCGGCTTCCCTCCAGGATCACTCTTTGGACGCTGATGGGCTTCAGGTGGCCCCAGTGACCAGTCACCTCCCGGTCGTCCTGATTCAAGACCCAAACTCTCCCCTGCTGCTCCCCAAGGGCCACCAGGTCCAGGAGGTCTGCAGTATACTTTTCAGTGATTCAGGAAGAAAAGTTAACACATTTCAAGGAAAATGTAACAGAAGGTTGCTCATTTGTAGAGAGTACTCATTCAAGTTATGTCCCAGTGTGAAACTTTTCAAATGATAAATGAAAAACACTACTATAAAAAACCAAGACATGGAGCATGACCAGTACACTTTTAGAAGTCATGTGTATGTGTGTGTACATGTGTGTGTGCTTACACTGGGTGGACTGACTATAGACAAGGCATCGGACAGACAGCGGCGGCTGTGGCTGGCAAGGAACTGGTTGGCCGGGGGTCAGGACTGAGAAGGAAACAGCTTTTGAGTCTTGTACTAATAGCTCATATTTTCATCTCTAAAAAATACACTTGGCTCTTAGCCAGGCATGGTGGCACATCCCTGTAATCTCAACACTCAGGAGGCTGAGGCAGGAAGATCTCCATGAGTTTGGGGCCAGCCTGGGCTACATAGTTTGAGGCCAGACTGAATCATGTAGTGAGACCCAGTCTCAAAAAAAATTTGTATTATTGGTTCTTTAAAAAAATCTCTGATGTGCTCAGTTTCACTGTCCTCCTGCACTAGGGCGATTCGGTGACACTTGGGCCAAGGGACCATTAGCAAAACCTTCTCCCCCAGCTGGTGGCTGGCATCTCCCGGCTCCTCTGCCTCCCCGCCCCGCCCCACCCCACCCCGCCTTGCGTGTTCCCAGGAGCGCCCTTTGGCCTGGCTCTGTGGAGGTCCGTGAGGGCGTTTTTACAGCTGGGTGAAGGAGGCGGGCATGTGGGCTGGGCCCCGGGAGAAAGAGGTGTGGCTTCCTGTTTTCACTGCGACTCAGATCCGTGGGAGAACATTTCTGTGCACCATTTCTAATAACTTGTCTTCTCTGACGCGAGTCCTGGTGTTGGGTTGGAAGTCAGGGCAAGAGGTCCCTGTCCCTAAAGGCTTCTTTCAGGGATGGGGCCAAAACCAGTGGTCCCTTGCGTGTGGCTTAGGGCCAGAGATTTTCAGGGGGAAGGGACTCACCCAAGGATCCGCCCCTGCACCTGACAGATGACGATGCTACGCGAGGTGCATCACACAGTCAGCAGTCACATGTCCCCTGCGCTTTGGGACGCCACAGGGATTCGGGGCCCCTTGACAGCACACAAGGCCGTGGGGTGGAAGCCGGTCTGCTCCCTGGCTCTTGGAAGGAGAGGGCGCGTGCAGGTGAGACCTGGCCGTGGGGAGGAGGAGGGAGGACAGAGCCGCTGGAAGCCTCGTTTGTCCGGGCAAGGCCTGACCTGGAAGCCAGGCCACCTCCCGCCAGAGGGAGGCTGGTGAGCCCTTGGGCCTGTGTGTCATCCTCTGCCTCAGGGCATTAAAGCTCCGAATAGTGAGACCTAACACAGCATTGTCCTGACTTCTAACTTCGCTGTGAAATACTTCAGATGTACAACAGGACTTAGTCCAACAAAAACCACGTGCATCACTCAAGCAAGGACACAGTGAGATATTCAGATGGGGCCCTCAGAGAGCCCCGCAGTGACCGCTGACCCCCACTCTGGTGCTTAGTACAGCCGTGTGGAGTGTGCTACCCTTCCTGCCTGTGTGACGTCTCCCTGGATGGTCTACTGTCTTCTTACCATGTTCTAAAACCTGTAGGCTCAAGCTGCAACAAATGTGCCTTAACTTCCTTTTTTCCGCTCAAGGACAGATAATTTAAAAACTTACATTTTAACTGATCTATAAAAACATAAAAATGGTACAGATGAGCGAGGTACTATGTAATGTTTCAATAAATGAATACATTACATTGTGTTTGAATCAGATTAAACATGCTTATCTCTGTATATATTTATCATTTCTATACGGTGAAGGCTTTCACACTCCTTTCTTGTAGCTTTTAGAAACGTACCACGCATTCTTCTCTTCTCTAGTCACCCTGTCATGCAGCCAGGACCCCAGGGCCTCATCCCTCTGTGACTGTACCCCTGCTCCTGATCAGCCTTGCCCCACTCTCACCGTCCCCAGCCTCTGTAAACACCATCCCACTCTACTTCGGGATGACCAACTCTTCTGGATTCCACATGTGAACAAGAGCGTGCATGATGTGTTTTTGTGGCTGGGTTATTTTACTTATGTTCATCTCTCTCTCTATCCATGTTCCCATAAATGACAGGATCTCTTCTTTTATGACTGAACAGCCGTCCACTGTGTGTGTGTACCACATTTTCCTTTTTCATTTATCAGCTGATGGGCACTTAAATTGTTGTGAATAGTGCTGCGGTGAACAGGGAAGTGCAGCTCTCTCTTCTACATAGCAGTTTCATCCTTTGGATATGTACCCAGAAATGGGATTATTGGGTCATTTGGTAGTTCTGTTTTTTAACTTTTTGAGGAACCTCCCTATTGTTTTCCATAATGGTTGTGCTGCTTTATTCTCTTGTCACCAACTTTATTCTGCCAGTGACAACGTGTGAAGGTTCTCTTTCCTCCATATCCTCATTAGCACTTATTTTTTGTCTTTTATCTTACCAGGGTGAGATGGTGGCTCACTGTGGTTTCGATTTGCATTTCCCCAGTAATTAGTGATGTTGAGCCATTTTTCATGTACCTGTTGGCCATCTGTATGTCTTGCTTTGAGAAGTATCTGTTTAGATCTATTGCCTGTTCATAACCGTGTTACTTTGTGGCTTGCTATTAAGTTTTTAGAGTTCATTATGTACAATGGTGCCTGGGTTAATGAACTTAATTTGTTCCACGGCTCCGGGGAATATGTTCATATTCATATAGGGAAGTCGTCTTGTTCATCACCCAATGTGAAGTTCGAGAACGGAAGCAAAACTTTGCCAAATGCTTCTCTTAGCACACTGAATTGTTTCCACACAGAAGCATTCATGAACCGAGGTATTACTGTAGTCTACAGTTTAACCCATTGTCAGATGTATACATTGCAAATATTTCCTGCCATTCTGTGGGCTCTCTCTACATACTTTTCATGGTCTCTTTTGCTGTGCAGAAACTTTTTAGTTCGATGTAATCCCATTTACTTATTTTTTTTCTTGTGCTTTTTGAGTCTTGTCCAAAATATTACCCATTTTAATGTCTGAAGCATTTGCCTTTGTTTTCTTGTAGTAGTTCCATAGTCTGAGAGCGAATGTTTCAGTCTCTACCCACTTTGAGGTGATGTTCGTAATTGGTAAGAGATGTGCATCTGGTTTCATTCTTTGTGTGAATAGCTGATTTTCCCAGAGCTGTGGTGTTTTTTCTCCCATACACATTCTTTCTCTGGTGGGTGTTCTTGGCACTTTTGTCAAAAATCAATTGGCCGTGGCTGTGTTAATGTCATTCTGGGTTCTGTATTCTGTTACAGGCGTGTACCTGCCTGTTTTTCTGCTAATATCATGCTGTTTTGATTCATACAGTTTTGTAGTATGTTTTGAAGTCAGGCAGTATGTTGCCTCCACCTTTGTTCTTTTTGTTCAAGATGGCTCTGGCTGTTGGGACCCATATAAACTCTTGAGTTGCTTTTTCCTAGTTCTGTGAAGAAAATCACTGGTATTCTGATAGGGCTTGCACTGAGTCTGTAAATTACTTTGAGTAGTGTGCACCTTTGTATCAATATTGGTTCTACCATTCCATGAACATGGGATGTCTTCCCACTTTTTTATGTCTCCCTTAATTTGTTTCATCAATGTTTTATCATTTTCATTGTAGAGATACTTCACTAAATTGTATTTTGAGGTCCATTTGTGTTGCTGCTTGTGACTGTAGCCATTTTCACCACAGCATGGTATTTTATTGTATTATTTATATTTGAAAATCCATCCGTTTTTCTTTCTGTTGAAAGGCATCTAAGTCCTTTCCAAGCCCTGGACAGTGTCAGCAGTGCCCGCCTGTCCCTGCATGCTCCCCAGACCTGACGCCGACGGCCTGCAGCTCAGAGGCCCTTTCCTCCCCACTCCTGCACCCTTCTCTGAGTGACTCATGTGCCAGGTTGGCCCTCCTTCTGCTTCTCAGATTTGTGCCTCAAAGGTGTGAGTACTTATTTGAGAAACAGCACATGGCTTTCTTTACTTCAGAGTTTTTAATTTGAAGAATGATAAGTCACCTACAATTGTGTTTTACTGTTTTGTTTTGGTTTTCTCCAAAATAAACATTTTAAGGGATTCACCTCAGACCTATCGAGGTTGAAATTTCACGGAGAGAAGAAAAACTGCTCTTGGAGAAGCTCCTAGAGCCTGGTGCCCTCCCCGGCTCATCACCCTACTGTGCTTGTGGCTCTACTAGGTGAGGATGCAGGCCTCCCTCAGCTGCCCCTTGGCCGTGTCTCGCCAGACACAGTCACCGCCTCCAGGAGGCAGACAGGCCCCGGGAGAGGAAACGGATTTCTTCCCCCATGTTGGAAGAGCCTCCTTTTTGATTCCATGTATCAGATGTGCGAGGTACCTTTCTGGTACAGTAACAAAATTCTTGAGATAGTTAACTCATAAAATGTGAGTTTCTTGTGGCTCACAGCTTTGGAGGTTCTGGTCCATGATTTGGCCCTGTGGCTTTGGGCCTGTGACAGAGTAAGACTGTTCACATGAGCCAGGGGGACAAAGAGAAAGGATGAGGAAGAAGGGGTCGCACCCCACTCACCTCAGGACACCCCATTCGGCCCCAACTGTGAAGGTCCCACCACCTCCTGGCAGTGCCGCCCTAGGTCCTGGCTTGTCCCACACAGGCCGCTGGGGACACTGTGGATCTAAGCTGTGGTCCTCAGCGATCACTTGTTCCAGCGACATCAGTGATAAAGATGCCCTGGTACTGGAATAAAAACAGACACATGGATCGGAGGAGCAGAATAGAGGACACAGAAATCTCCCCAGACATATTCAACTATTTGATCTTTGACAAGGGGTCCAAAAGCATACATTGGAGGAAAGTGAGCCCGTAAGCGGTGCTGGGAAAACTGGTTATGTTTGTAGAATGAAACTGGACCTTATCTCTCACCATGTACTAAATTAAATTTAAAATCAAAGATCTAAACATTAAAACAGAAGCGTTAAACCTTCTGGAAGGTAAAATAGGTAAAACACAAAGACGTGTGTAGGACAGGATTTTCTAAACAGAACCTCAAGTGCACAAGAACTAGCAGCAAGAATCAACAAATGGGATTGTATCAGACTAAAAAGTTGCTGTACAGCAAAGAATCAATCGGTAGAGTGACGAGAAAACCTACAGAGTGGGAAAAAATTTTGCCAGCTACTCCTCAGACTGGGGACTAATATCTGTATAAAGAATCCCCCCCCAAAAAAATTAAACCACCTAAAATTAAAGACCTAGTCAAGAAATGGGTTAGAGAAATGAACAGACACTTCACAGAGGAAGAAATACAGCTGGTTAACAAATATATGAAAAAATGTTCAGCATCTCTGGCCATTAGAGAAATGCAAATTAAACAATGCTAAGATTCTGTCTTACTGCAGAAAGAATGGCAATCATTAGGAGATCAAATAACAAATGCTGGCGCAGTTGTGTTGAAAAAGAAACCCTCCTGCATTGTTGGTGGGAATGCAAACTAGTACAACCATGATGGAAGTTAGTATGGAGATTTCTCAACTGAAAATAGAAATTCCATACAAGCCAGCTCTTTGGTATCTTCCCCAAAGAGCTTAAGTCCTCATACTATAGAGATACATGCACACCAGTGTTTATAGCAGCACAATTCATAATAGCTAAATCCCAGAAGCAGCATGTGTACCCATCAACCAATTAGTTGATAAACTGGTATCTGTATGTAATGGAATACTACTTTGCTATAAAGAATGACAAATTTGAGGAATTTGTAGGAAAATGGATGCACCTGGAAAATACAATACCGAGTGAAATAAATCAGACACACAAGCTTAAATACCATATGGTATCTCGCATTTGAGGCACAGTACAAGCAGTGAAAAATGATGAAGGATGGACAGAAATAGACAAGGGGGCAGATCTCATCCAGTAGGGAAATGGTCCTAGGAAACAAGGATGAGGGGGGAGGAGGAGGGGAAGTGAGAGGAAGACGTGCCATGTACGAGATCCGAATAACTCTAGTCAGTGTAAACACATGCCATAACATGAGCTAAGACAATATCAGTAAGTATGTAAACAGTGATAGAGGAGTCACAGGAGGAGGTGGGGAGGGAAGGGGATTATCAAAAACAAAGCTGTGATGTCTACATGCAACTACTCCCCAAAATGATTGTAAACTGCGAATTGCAAGCACGTACTAATAAAATAAATAAATATTCCAGCACTAAGCACAGTGGCACATGGTTGTAGTTCCTGCTACTCAGATAGTGGAGGCAGGAGGATCACTCGGGCCCACAAGTTTAAAACTGACTTGGGCAATATAGTGACACCCTGTCACACACACACACAAATCTAAGTAGGGACCAGAGGACTAGCTCAGTGATAAGAACACATCTTCAGCATGTATGAGTCCCTGGATTTGATCCCCAGTACCACCAAAAAAAATAATTATGGCACACATGGTGACATACAGCTATGATCCTGGCCCGCAAGAGGATCTCTGAGTTCAAGGCCAGGCTGGGCTACTACATAGTGAGCTAAGACCAGCCTAAAGTACATAGCACGACTCTGTCTCAAAATTAGTTAGTTAATTAAGTACAAAAATGAAATGTTCAAGTCCTCTTTGGTAAAATGAGAATGTATCAAAGGAAACAGCAAAATGTGGGTAAATGTTGAAGCTGGGTAGTCGGGAAGTTTCACTATATTCTTTCCTCTACTTTGTGTGCTGGAAATTGTTCATAATAAAAACTAAAGAAATACAGGTTAAATCAGCCAGAGTTTGAGTTGCGCTGGCCTGCTGTGGAAGGGACACTGGCTGCCTCGGCCCCTTTTCCAGTGTTTGCTTCGTGGCTCTATAAAGTGATGCTTCAGATGCTCCGCAGAGGTGCTAAAGCTTTAGGGAGAGTTCAGGAAGCGGACTCGGAGGCCCAGAATCGAATTGTCCCTTGATACATTTTCATTTTAGGTTTTATGAGCTACAGAAGTGCACTCATGCCATCTAAGTTCCTGTATAAACCCTCAAGCTGTCTCTTTGGTCCTTGCTCCCAGCCAGTCTCTTTTCATAATCATCCTTTTGGTAATACTGTGAATAGATCATTTTTTGCATATCTCAGAATGAGCATATGAGCCACACCAAACTTGATCACTGAGTTTATTCAATTCAAAGAATTTTAGGACTTGCTGCATCCAGGATTGCAGTGTGATTGCCACCACCTCCCACAGGCAGAGGTTTCGTCTGTTTTCTTCTCTGTGCTAAGAATTCCAGGAGCCCTCAGATACTTGGAAGGAATGAGCACTTGCTGTTTCCCACCATTATAGAAGCTACCTGCAGAGACAGAAGTCGCAGCAGGTGTGGCCAACGCTTCATGCGGGGCCCAGGCAGTCGGTTCTCTCTGGCTGTGAGGGGGAAGTGGACCTCTGCAGATCATGGCTTCCTGTGGGCCAGACCCCAGGGCCCTACTGTAGCCAAGCGCGTGCTGTGGCTTCCGCCCCTCCAGGAATGCACTCTTCTGTCTGGGTGCCAGCTCTAGGTGTGTAACATAGCGGCTAAGTTGCAGGGAGACTGACTTGCCTTGAATAGATGCAGCTGCTCCTTCCTCCCTGTACCTGACTCTGCAGATGGGCTAATCCAGCTCATCACCCCAGTTTGCTTCACTTTAGGAGTTTTAACCCTCTGACTTTAAGGATGTGTGTGTATATTATTTTGCTGGAAAGTGGAGTCTGCTTCTATCAATTCATTTAGCTTTATCTCCTTTTTATTCTCAACTTTGTTCTAAAACTATGGTATTTGGTAGGTCATGTTTAAAATAGTGATATCTTTCTGTTGAATGGACTTTATCATCATGATGAAGTGTCTCTAGTTATGTTGTATGTCTAACATTAATGTAGCCACAAAAATTTCCATTTAAACATTAGTATGATTTACTGAAACTATTTACTTTTACTATATCTTGATATTTAAAGTGTATTCTTGTGAAGAGCTTATAGTTGTATTACTATAAACAGCTTATTAGCTCCATCTGTCATTCTAATCCAATCTGACAGTCCTTGTCTTTCAACAAGCTTATTTGCTCCATTTACATTTAATGCAATTACTGTTGGAATTAGGTCTTTCCTTCTGTTCCCCCTTTCCCTTCTTGTGTGGTACTGGGTTGGAGCCCATTGTAATTAGATTGTGCTACCCCATTGCTGGTCCTATATTTGTGTGCTCTCTTTTTCTCCCATCATTGTTTTCCTTGATTTCTTTTAAATTAGTTTAAAATGTCACTTTATCCTTTCTATTAGCTTTTTTGTTATGTGTTTTAATATCCATTTTTAATGGAGGCTTGATATTTCAAAATCAACCTGTTAGAATTTATCTCCCTAAAATAATGCAAAAATCTTAAAGCAGCACATCGCATTTCCCCTTGACGACTTTTTCTTGCTTCTGTTGTATGTGTTTTCTTCCTCCATATGTAAGAAACCCTGAAGGTTTGTCACCCTGGTGGCTGTCAGCAGCCATTACGTGTCTGTGTATTTACCCCCTGGAACCATGGACTTGCTCTTGGGATCATACCCTCCCCTAGCAGAGCATTTGCCTTTAGCTTTTCATCTGCCTTTGAGTATCTGTATCGTTCATTCTATTAAATACCCTTCTGTATTACTCACAGTGTATTCTACTACAAGAAATTAGGATTTCTCTTCATTTTTGTTCACCTTATACCATCTTGCCTTCCTGTTGCCCCTGTGAGCACATTCTCCCTGGGTGTGCATTGAGGGCTGGCTGGATTTCCCTCCACATTTCAGAAGAGCCACCCTGCCGTCTCTCCATGCAGTCCTTCCACAGAGCCAACATCCAGTCGTGCTGCTGTCCCTAGAAGGTGATGTGCTGCATCTAAGACTTTCTCCTCCTCTTTGCCTGAATGGTTTTCTTTTTATTCACCTTGCCGCAGCCTCATGGAGCTTCTTCAGTCTGTGAGGTGGATGTGTGTGCTCAGATTTCCAAAGTTCTTTACCAGTATATTTTTCAAGAATGACCTTCTTCCTATTTCCTTTTCCCCTTATTGAAGTCTAATTGCATGCACAGTAGATAATTCACTCCTGTCCCAAATCCGTATTACATTATTTTGGGTTTTCTCTGCTTTTCTGTTTTATTTCACATATTCAATATTAACTGCTGGCTCATTAGTCATGTCTGCTTCTGTATCTAGTCTGCTAAACCATCTAAGTGAATTCTTAATCTCAAACCCAAAATCTAAGTAAAGAGCAAAACAAAAGACAGATAACGGGAAGCAGGAAGACAGATTTTGTTCAAATGGGATCAAGAAATGGAGGGAGGGGAGGAGAGAAGGAAAGGGGATGACGAGAGAATTAAAATGTGTTATGTATATGGACCAACTCCACACCAGGAATATAATCATTATGTACTGCAAATGTGTACTAGTAAAAAGTAAAAACTGGAAAAGTATCTTAAATTCTTTTGGGAAGTTCTGAAATTTGTTTTCATAAATTATAAATCCCAGTTGAAATGTTCTTTTTCCATCAAGTTTGTCTTTTTCTCTTTTGCCATATCAGTTGTTATTGTGAGGTCACCGTGTGCTCTTGACCATGGTCGCTTTCCGCACTTCTCAGCCAGCGCCGTGTGCTGGGCCTGGTGGAGCGCAGCCTTGGACTGCGCAGTGACGCTCTGTGTGTCTGATCCCCGCCCGATGCTCTGGGTGTCTGATCCCCGACCGGCAGCAGCTGAGCCGCGGAGGCGTCTGGCTCTCGTCAGCCCACAGGGCCTTGTCTGCTGGATCTGTCTTGGCATCCCGCTGCTCCCACAGGGTGGTTGATGGTGTTATGGTGGCCTTTCTGGAGGCTCCGCGAAATGTTTCTGTCTTCCCTTCTGTCCGGACCCTGAATCCAGTGTCTCCCACAGAACCACCCCACACCACAGCGCTGTGTAGTACCTGCTGTCTCCACACTGCCTCGTTTGCCCAGCAGGTACTTTTCTCCCAGGCTCCTAGGCGCCTCACCCATCCCTTTGCAGCTCAGGAGGGAGTGAGGACTCCGGGGCTGTAGCCCCTTGCCATGGAGATTTCTGGACTTCACCCATCTCTGTGCCCCTCTGCCCAGCTGCTGTCACGTTGCCGTCAGGACACTGCCCACTTCACTTCCTGTGGTCTCCTCCTAGTACTTGGTCATGGCAATTTTATGTATTTTGTCCAGTTCTCCCTGTTTGTGGCAGGAAGGTAAAGCTGATACCATCTACCGGAAGTCAGCATTTCACTCTCTTAGTCTGCATGATGTTTCTGTGGATATTTTTTTGTGGGAAGGGGTTGAGATAGGGTCTTTCTGTGTAGCCCAGGCTGGCCTTGAACTCACGGCAGTCCTCGTGTCTCGACCTCCTGAGTGCCAGGATGACTGGCCGGTGCCACCACATCTGGCTCTGGATATTCATTTTAAAAGGCAAAATGTATGGGTTGTTTTCATTCTGTTATGTCTTAAGAGTACTTCATTATACATTTATTATTCTGTAATGTTTCCCAACATGTAGGCCTGGGGTATCTTTATTACTTAGATAGAAAATGATTCTATTTTAGCAGCATCTTGAATGTGGGTATGTTTTGATTGGCTTGTTGAGCTTTATTGTGCACTCTGTTAGGAGACAGCTCTTTCCTCTTCCCTCGGCGTGGTTTATCTCATGTCGAGGATCTGCCCTGGCTCCACCCTGTCTTCCTGGTCTGCCTGGTCCTGCATACAGCATATCTTGGCCAAACAGAGCTGCTCTTCTGGGTGACTCCTGCCATTGCAGCCACGAGAGTTTCATTCCTTCGCCCTTAAGTTTTATCTCCTGTGAAAACTCAGCCGCTGCTGAGGAAGAACGGCAAGTCCTCGTTCACACCCGATGGGAAGGTGCCTCAGTGCCTTCTCCTGCAGGGTTGACGCAGCGGGAACGGCTGCTCTGGGGCTGCTCTGGGGCTGCTCCTCGGGCCTGAGGCTGTGACAGCCTGCCAGTTCGGAAAGGGCAGGGAAACGGGAGGGGCTGCGGAGACGGCTCACACTCATTTTCATCCCCCGGAGGATCCAGGCCCCGGAGTTCACATCTGTTTCCTCAAGGAGCCCTGAACGCAGCTTGTTAGGTCCTGGGGCAGCGGAGCCAAGTCTAAAAGGATGCAGACAAGCTGACTGCAAAGACTTCAGAAATCGTGAGCAGGGTTTCTTCCCAGGACAGGGGTTAAGGATGGAAGGGAGAGTTTGTTTCCTCTTTTCCTTTTGTATCTTGAGCCACGTGAATATGTTATTCAAAAAAATAAAGACTAAGCACATGTATTTTACTTTTGAGCCCTCCCAAAGCCTCCTAAAATGCCAGGAAAGATAGATCTTAAAAACTTGAAGTCAAGTCAGGCGTGTTTGGCACATTGTAATCTCAAAACTCAGGAGGCTGAGGCAGGAGGATCACTGTTGAGTTTGAGGACAGCCTGGGCTGCATAGTGAGTTCAGGGCCAGCCTGAATTACATAGTGAGACCCTGTCTCAAAACTGAAAAACAAATAAAATTTTAAAAATGAACTCAAGGACAATGAGAGTGGGAGAGTAAACAACAGCAATAGAAAAGTTGCAGTTGGAAAGATGGACAATAGGAACATTAAATTCTAGCCAACGAGCAGAGAGAGCCAGCATTTTCCTCAGGGCCCCTCAAGACTTAGCAGCCGAGGCCCCTCCGTGCACTGGGGAGGGAGCGTGAATCCGAGGCTCAAGACGGTGAGGTCCCTGCTCTGTGCCTCGGCATGCGCAGCACTGGGCCTACAGGGCCCAGCATCCCCACCAGCTTCTGGGGCACGCGACGCCGGGCCAGAACGCCCCCTCCAGAGGACAGGAGACCCTGACCAGCCCCGAGGAGGTGCCGGGGCCTCTGCCTGACCATGTCTGCTGGCCCTGCAGAGAAGACTCGGTGGACCTCAGCTGCTGCTACTCCTCGCCGGGAGCAGAAACCACCCTGGAGGTGGATGAGACAGACCACACAAGGACTGGAAGATGGACAGACTCAGAGCTGTGCCATCTCCACGTTCTCAGGGAGGTGAGGGAGGCATTGGGCCGCGAAAGCAGCATGGAGGCTGTCCAGGAGCAAGATCAGGCGGTGAACTCAGAATGTTCAAGAAATCAGGGGAAAAAAGCAGAGATGGAAAACTGGGGAAGAAAGTCGAGCAAATTAGTGGACCAGGCTAGGAGCATAGCATCCAAATAATAGCTTCTAGAAGGAAAACAGGCCAGAGAAAATAAAGAAATTAAGGAAAAGCTCCCAGAGTTAGGGGCCCCAAGTTCTAGACTCAAGAGTCTGCTGATTGCCTCAGGCAGTGAATGAAAATAAACCAGTGCAAGGCTCCTCTGCCTGACTTTCAGAACAGGAACAGAGACAGCTTAAAGAAAAAAATAGGCCATCTACAAAGAATCAAAAATGAGATATGTTCTGAAGGCAGCCACAGTGACACATGTTCTAATCTTGCTTGGAGGCTGAGGCAGGAGGGTCACTTGAGCCTAGGAATTTGTGGCCAGCCTGGGCAGCCTAGCAAAATCTTGTCTCAAAACAAACCAAGAGGAAAAAAAATTTTTTTGTTAAAACTGGAAATTGTTTGCCCGGCATGGTGGTACAGGCCTGTAACCCCAGCTCCTCAGGAGGCTGAGCTATGAGAGGGCTATGAGTTTGAGGCCAGTTTGGGCAGTTGAGCAAGATCGTGTTTTGAAATTCATCAAAAATAAAAGGGGCTGTGGGCATCGCTCAGCACTTTCTGGATCCGATCCCCAGTAGAAGGGGAGAGGGCAGACAGAGGGGAGAGGAACTTCCTTAGGCGTCTGAAGTCTATCTTGGAAACCAGGAGAGAAGGAACAAGGACTCCCACCCTGAAGAAGGTTATTCTGATCTGCAGTTCTCCATGTGGCCAGACAGTGAATCGTGGCTGAAGGGAGAGTAAAGGTGTTTTCAGACAGGCGAGAGCTCATACACATCTGCTGTGTTCTTCTCAAACCACTGAAGGACGAGCTTCCAAGAACCAGAAGGCACCAGGGAAGCTGCCGCCAGGTGGCACAGGATGTAGGTCCCGCCCAGGGCAGAGCAGTGACGGGAGCTCTCTGGGCGACCGGCCCCCGAGGCCTGGGATACTGCCCATGTGAAGATGAGGTACTGAATGCCCGGCCTGCACGAGTGTGTCTGGAAGGTGTAGCATGGCAGAAAAGCAAAGACAGCAGTGACTAAAACAGTTAAGTGCCAGAGAAAACAATGTGGCACAAGAAAGAAGTGTGTCAAGCATGGTGGCACATGCCCATAATTCGAGGACTCGGGTGGCCGAGGCAGGTGGATCCCTGTGACTTCGAGGCCAGCCTGAGCTACATAGTGAGTTCAAGGCCAGCATGAGCTACCTAAGGAGGCCTTGTCTCAAAAAACCAAAAAAAAGAAAAGTGGCCTGGGGGCTGGGGTTCAGCAGTAGACGCTCACCTACTGTGCACAAAGCCCAGGGTTTCATCCCCAGCTCCCCAAAGACAAAAACTAGTCCTTGTATGATCCAGGGCTCCCCAGCAGAGCAGTTGGATCATCATCATCATGTTCACACTCCTTAATGGTGTCACCACCATTACAGTTACCCTGACAGGAATGAGAAGGTGAGATTTTGTGATCACGAGGGCCTGGCAGCGAAGGAGGATGAACTCCTCATGTACCAAACCAGAATGGGAAATGGTACATCATGCCTAAGTCTCAAGAAACCAGGCAGTCAAGTAGAGACACAGACATTAACACACAGAGTGAAGGGTTTTTAAAAGCGTTGTGTCTCTGTGGGGTGTGGAAGTTGGGGAAATGCTGTTTTTCAAAAACAGCCTTACAATTATTTGACGTTTTAAGCTAAGTTTACATATGACTATAATCAAGTGGAAACCTCTTAAAAAGACCCAAAGAGGGAATATGGAACCAGCCAGACCGTGTTCTTAGGCTGAGGCGTTTTGTAGGGCTGGACTGTGCACAGGCAGAGACCCTCTGGGCCGGCCTGTGAGGGCTCCACATCCAGGGCCCACTTCAGTGCCGGCTTCTTGCCTCTGCCGTCTGTGTTTAGAACAGAAGACACTGGCCCCTTGTTAGTGAGAAAAGCGTAATATGTCACTATGCTTGGTCACTGTCCTGCAGTAATGTTATCCTCCTTTCACTGACGTCACAGAGACAAGGGGCCGGCACCGGAGGGGCCTCCACAGTCATGCGGCTGAGAAGGCGGCATCCGTGCCGAGTTCCTACCTGGAGCATCACGAGGCTTCTAACCATTGCTTTGGCTCCAAGAGCCGCGTGGCTCGTCAGACCCTGCAGAAGGGGAACTCAGCCAAGAGGAAGATTCGGGTGCCAGAAAAAGGACATGGCAAGCAGACCATGGCCCAGAGGCAGAGGGATGTCGTCGTGAGTGACAGGAACTACATCCTTGGACTTCGCAGCCTGGTCACTTCCCACTGCACCCTGGAGGCGTCCGGAGGAAGGGACATAGAGTGGCGGCTAGGCCTGGAGCGCTGTGGCTGCCGTCTTGGTGAAGTCAGGGAGGTCGCTGAGCCACTTACGAGTGATCAGCAGTGTCAGGAGAGATCACACACATGCAAATGCTTTGTAAACAGAAAATGCCTGGACACATCTGTGGTTCATATTATTTTTTCAGATCTATTGCGGTCTTCTCTACAAATATGCCTTCTTTCTTTGCTGTGTTTATTGTGTAGACATGTGTGTTAGTTAGGTACATGTGTGTTACTGGGGTACCATCAAAGACCCCAAAGCACGATGGCTCAAACAAGACAGAAGTGTGCTTCTCCTATAACTGGCTAGAGGGGTGCTCTCCAAAATGGTAGCCACCAGGCACGCATGGCTATTTCAATTTAAATCTATTAAAATTAAATAAATGTTGGTTTCCTTCATTGTGCCGGCAGCCCTGGAAGATGTCTCGCCACTTGGCTGGTCTGGAACCAACCCAGGGGGCTGTAAGTGAGAAGGCCACCCACAGGCCTGGAGGTTTGTAACCTTCCTGCCCTGCCATTCCCAAGGCGAGGAAGGACAGCATGGTGTGTGTCACAGATCCCTTTGGCAGCGCAGTGAAGCCTGGGGATCACTTCACAGAATTATGTTCTTGAAGGTGCAAAATAAAACAGTCTTATAAACCAGGCACACTTGGGCACACCTATAATCCCAGCACTCAGGAGGCTGAGGCAGGAGGATCGCTGAGTTCAAAGCCAGCCTGAACTACATAGCAAGACCCTGTCTCAATAAAAGAAGAAAACCAAAAATGCATAAAGTTATAAAGGAAATTAATTACACTGACTTACACTACTAAAATTTAAAATTTTTAAGAAACCAAACTTGTGACATAGTAATGTGTGCCACTTTAATGTATCAAGTAATGATCTAGTAGCAAATATAATAGCTCCTGTGATTTCAAAGTAGTACTGAGTATTTAGGATATTTTAAGATAGTGTACAAGCATGATATTGTAGGAAAATATCGGGCATTTTGTTGGTGAGAATGTTGTGAATACTGCTAATATCACTGTGCTTTGTTTCCTGTGTTATAACTGAAATAAATGCTAAATTTCAGACAGAAGTGAGTAAAAATTAAATTAGTTTTCTTCCCATTGAGATTTGTGGACAGATGAATTTTACGTGTGGACCCCTTTGCAGGTCTTGGGACCCCAGAGTTAAGAAGCCCTAGGGGTTGTCAAAGGTGGGTCCGAAACTGCTCTGAATTACTGGAGGGGGAAAGAGGAAGTGGAAAGCAAATCTTCGCTTGGAAAGGTCCCGAGTGCAAAGGTCGCGAAGATTCTCGCACTCCGATGGCCAGCAGCAATCACCTGGCCACAGGGAGCAGGATGCTGGGTGGCCCTGTGCCACACTAGTAGAAAAGTAGGGAGTCCTACAGTCCAATGGAAAGCAGCAGCCTCTCCCCAGCTTGGTTCATTGCTATTGAGTTGAAAAAAAAGTGTGTGTGTTTTAATACACTGTTCACTTTGACGCTATGCAGCTTCTGGGCTGAGCTGGTGTCAGCAGGAAGAGCTTCCCTCTGTAGCTGGTGGCAGACCCCACAGCGGGTCCGAGATGCACAGCATGCTTGGAGCTCCTGTTCCCCATTCTGTGGCTCTCCCTGCAGTCACAGACAAGGTACATGGTTAGCACAGAGCCAGTGTTGTGTAGGGACCAAGCTGCGTTGGCCTGACCTCGCAAGCCGGGTACACAGGATCTGCCCCGTGGAACCACCAACCTCGTGTGTTCCCAGTGAGGGCTGTGGAGGAGACAGGCTCTCCCCACACAGTCAGCGATGCCCTTTGGAGTTTACAGTAACAACCCTAGTCATCCAGCCTTTAACTTTTCAGAGAGCTTGAAGTACCTTCACTCTTCTTGTCTTACTAAAACTCTCAGCCCATGAGTTGTATTTTTTTTCCTGTTCAACTTAAAATAAATAAGCAATTATGATACAGCTCCGCCCAGCCCACAGCTTTGAGCTTATAAATGCAGGGTTTGAAAAGCAGCACTTAGAGGCCACTGGGTTGGCTTCTGCTGGCAGGAAGGAGGCAGAGCTTCTCCAAACCCAGATAGCGCTTAAAGGGCCAGGCCGCCCGTGCATCCCTCTAAATCCAGGGGTGGCTTTCTGCCACAACAGGAGCGCTCTGTGTCTCTCTCCCTGGTGCCAGCTCAGGAGCTCCCGGGGCGGACCCTGCTTAGGTGTCTTTGCGGACATTTGTGTCTGTATTGTAGGCATTCATAACCACCTTTGAAATACGGGACACTTTAACATTTGCTGAAGTAAGTACGAGTCTTACTTGTACTTATGGTCACAGTTGTTTGGTGCTTTTGGGGGCAGGCCTCCCCCAGTCTGTCTCTAATTTCGAAACATGATTCACTAGGAAAATATGATTGCATTAATTGAGTTGATTTGAGAGCCAACTCTTCAGGAACCTGCCTATTTCTGTAAGTGCGAGCCGACACCCTGACTCAGTTGCTCCGACGACGGGTCTTCGAGCCCCTCCTGTGGGTCAGGTGGCCTTGCTTGTGCCTGGTGATCCAGCCAGGATCCGGATAGTGATCTCGGCCGGTGATATAATCGGTGATATAAATAGGCGAGGCTTTGCCAGTGGCTATTTTTGTACGGGAAGCTTTCTAAATTGGTTTCTTTGAACCCAGAAAGGCTTCCTCCAGCAGGCTTGCCCCGTTTTCCTCCTCCACCTGGAAGACCCTTCATTCCCTGCCCATCTGTCTCCCCTCCCCCGGCCAGCTGGTGCCTGCAGAAATTAGAAGGGAGGGACGTGCCTGACACAGAGTCACCTGAAAGCCTATCTCTTCCCCTGATTTGGGATCATCTTTCCCTCCTCCAGCCTGGAACGGCACCCACCCGGCCAGTCAGAGGGCCCAGCTGCCTGCTCCGGGACAGACAGCCACGGCGCTCTCACACAGCAGTCCCCTGCATTCGTGCTGGGACATGGATTTTACAGTATTACCATATTTGCCTTTGTCTGCTTGCTCCTCTCTTGAGTTACAAAAGCAGAAACAAAACATTGCCAAGTAGTCACTGGCCCTGAGCTAGATCACCTCGCCCTGGTCCCTGCTCCTTTCCCGCACGCAGCCCCATGGGAGGGCACAGCCCCATCCCCAAAGCCACTCTGTCCTGTCTTCTCAGGGCCCCTCCTGCCCACTCCCACGTGGCTCCAGGCTGCAAGGAGGACAGTTACATTGTGCCCCAGGCTGTCACACTGGAAATGGCACCTTCTCCATGGGGAAGAGAAGCCGACCCTTGTTCTGCCCTGTGCCTGACCACACCTTTCTTGGCGGGCAGACCCCCGGCAGGGGCATGAAGTGTAAATGTTCAGACTGCGCAGCACTGTGCCATGCGGAGTGAAGTTCCCCGGGCAACTGGCCAGCAGCTGCAGCTCGCCCGGCCCCCGCTTCCTACACAGGAAGTAAAGGAGACATCCAGGGAGCCTAGAGCCTGGCACTGCAACATGGCCGAGACAAGCTCAAGCAGACTGTGTCCATCCTCACTCCAATCTTTGGTTCTGCCTCATCAGAACCAGAGTTCTGTTCTGTCCTGAGAGAGCTGTGAAGAGCAGGTGGGATGGCGGATCAGAGGTTTCAGCGATGTGTGAAAGGTGGTGTGTGTGTAACAGCAGCAAGAGTGGAAATGAGTGTGGCATTTTGCAGGCATCTGCTGTATCCCAGGCACTGTGTGTAGCAATTTATGGAAGCGATCTCACTTTGAAGTATTGGTAGCTGTTTCATAGATGAGGAAAGTCAGGCTGAAAAGGCACAGTGATTGGCTGCACCCCGAGGAAAGTGACAGAACCAAGACCCGAGGCTGGCAGCGCAGCCCTCACCTGGGAGGAAAGAGGTCTCCCTGCCTTTGCAGGATTGCCAGGAGAGGCTTCCCTGGATTTGCAGAGGGGCATGTGCAGTTCTTTCCCCTGGATACTTGTCTCGCCTCCGGTTTTCACTTCATCGAGTAGATCCCTGGATTCAGGCCCTGTTTCCCCTGTAGATGTGATGGCCCCACACGGAGGAGAGGGAGACAGGAAGTGGGCTGCATGCTCCAGGACAGGCCACCGTCCTGTGGCCCACGCCGCACCCTGCCCCACGCGTGCTCTAGGTGTGTTGGTCACTTGGCGGTGATCCCGTCTCAGGCTGCTATCTCGGGGATTTGAGCTCAGAAAGTGCTCATGCTCTTCTGTCTGTCTCTTGCTGGCAGTGGCCTGACCACACCGGGCATTTAGAAAGGCCTTGCCTGAGACATGCTTCAGGCCAGTGTGAGGACCTGGAGCATGGCAGAGCACGCTGAGCCTGTGGAGGTTCTGTCCCCATGCAGAGCCACGCTCTTGTTGCGGAGATAGGACAGATGTGGTGACGAATGAAGATGAGTCTGCGCACCATTATGGGAGTGAGCACATCCCCCGAGAGAACTTGGAAGGGGAGAGGTTCGCCTGGGCTTTGGGGACACCTTCCTGAGAGAGGGGTGGGACCTGGGCATCTGTGGGGAAGAGAGACAGGGTATCCAGTGAGGGTTTTAAAATGCTTCTCTGCCGGGTGTGGTAATACACACCTGTAATCCCAGCACTCAGGAGGCTGAGGCAGGAGGATCACCATGAGTTCGAGGCCAGCCTGAGCTACATAGTAAGTTCAAGGGCAGCCTGGACGTAGCTAGACCCTGTCTCAAAAAAAAAAAAAAAAAGCTTTGTTCTCAGGGGGCTTTGTTCTCAAAGAATGAAGATGTGCTATATCCATGGACCCACATGGACTCATCAACAGAAAATAAAATACTTTGCTCTGGAGAGGAATTACACACTATAGTTTTAATTAAAGCACATGCTAAAAGTGCCACTTCTCATTGTGACCCTGTCTGGATTGAGGGCCGGTGCTGCAGTTGGACCTGGCGGGTTTAACTGGGTATTTATGGACACTGCTGGGAGGGCAAGGAGAGTGTGTGCACTCTGTGCACGCTAAAAGTCAATTTTTTGTATGTAGAGTTTTGTAAATGCTGTGAAAGTGCATAAGATGGACCATTTCCTCAGAGTTCACTGTTTAGGGAGACTGCAAGTTATCTTGCATGGCTAAAGATGGTCTGTACACCAGGAGACCTCGAAAGGGTCCGGCAGGGGCGTGAAGTGGGCGCTCGCTGCTGGCTGTGGGAACCCTGAGCCAGCATGCAACCGAGCAGTGTTTGCTGTGTGGACTGGCCAGGGTAAGAATCCAGGCGCAGAAAGTGAGTTCTGTCTGTCCTGTCTCTGTCTTTAAACATAGCACATGGGTCCTAAGCTTGTGTTTATTGAGCACTGACTGCCAACCACCATGTTAGGAGCTGGGCACCTTGAGATGAAAAGAATACATCCCCAGTTCACCAAAGAAAATGTACAGAAAGTGAATGCACAGACAACAGTGCTCCATCGGGGAACCGCGAACTAAAGCAGCAATGAAGTGGCCCCACAGCCCTCTTTGGACAGCCTGGACGGACTGTACCATGTGCCAGGAGGGAGCATGGAGCAGCGGGAATGCTCATTCATTGTTGGGGGGCACAACATGGTGCAGCCACTTGAAAGACAGTTTGGCAGCTAGGCACAATGGTGCCCACCTGTAATCCCAGCTACTCCAGAGGCTGAGGCAGGAGGCTCATGAGTTTGAAGCCCTGCCTTAAATTTTAAAAAGGGCTGGGGCTGTAGGTAAGTTGTAGAGTGCTTGCCTAGCATGTGTGAGGCTTGGGTTTGATCCCTAGTGTCATAAAAAAAAATACCAGGTATTAGTTTCCCCATCTAGAATGACACCCCCGCCAGCCTCATGCACACAGAAATGGGGCTTGTGGAGAGTGATTGGATCATGGGGGCACTGTGCTCATCTGTGAATTCATCCACTAATGAGTTCAGAGTGTGCTGTTTGGAGGCAGGGCCTGGTGGAGGCAGGTCACTGAGGTACGACCTAAGGGGTGCACTGTTGTCCTCAACTCCTCCCTTCTCTCTCTGCTTCCTGGCTGCCATGGTGTGAGCGGCTTTCCTCCACTCAAGCCTTCCCACCAGACCCTTTCTGCCTTGCAGCTTGGCTGTCCATAGACTGCACCCTTAAAACCATGAGCCAAAATAAGCTTCTGCCCCTGGAAGCTGCAGGTCTGGGTGTTGGGTCCAGCAACAGGAAAGCGACTGAGACACTGGGGCAGAGAGAGACACTTTGTCACCTTCTAAGTTAAGCCTGCAGCTGAGCCCCTCAGCATTTACCTGTATGAGGTGAAAACTGACCTCACAGAAACCTGCACTCTGTGTGTATGGCAGCCCTGTCCATAATGGCCACACAATTAAGTTTTTGTTTTGTTTGTTTTATTGAGATGGGATCTCACTATGTAGTCCAGGCTGGCCTTGAACTCACTATGTAGCCCAGACTGGCCTCGCTCACACAGCGATCCTCCTCCCTCAGCCTCCCCAGTACTGGGATTATAGTTGTGCACCACCACACCTGGCAGTGCAGTTACTAGAACAGCTGTCACTGAATTTGATCCATCATTGAAATGGCAAAAGAAACAATAAAAACATCCTAATTTCTCTTAACCCCAAGTTTCTCATCAGGCAAATGAAAATCTGTTATTTTAACATTTCCTTCTAGTTCTATAATTCTGGGTTAATAAAGCTTTTCATCAAGGTTTTTTTTTTAACACAAAATAAGAGAAACTACTTATGTGGCTAAACACAGATTACAGCACTATCCCTTATTAAGCGATGAACAATTTATTTGCCCCATATTTTAATTTTGAAATCCCAACTTGCCAGATGTCCAGAGTATAGGTCTCTGTAGTGAGCAGTTTTTGTTTAAGAGATACTGTGGTCTCTGAAGCTCTTTATCTTGAAAAACAAAGGCAAATGGGCCGGGGTGCAGCACAGTGGTAGGCGCTTGCCCAGCTCCATCCTCAGCCCCAAAAAACAAAGGGCAAAACCCAGATCCTGCAGCAGTGCTGTGCAGCCTGCTGCTTGCTTATCCCTTCCATAAACAGGCTGGCTGACCCAGCTTTCTCCCTCAGAGCCGCATCTTGGGGTTAAAGAGCCGTAATCCCTGTAAGCTTCTGGCTTACAGCTCGGCAGCCAGGTCCAGCTACTGGTCATGGCTGCCGGGCCAGACAGGGAACCTGTGGCGAAGGCATGGATGGGGAAGATGCTGGTCCCAGCCTCACAGCCACCAGTGGGTGTGTGGCGAGGTTCGACCCCCGCACACAGGTGCTCGCTTCACCCCCTGCAGCCGGTGCCCAGCTGGCAGTCTGTGCCTTGGTTTGTCACTTTGTCATAACCAGCTGTGAGCCAGGTGTGGTGACACACATCTGCGATCACAGCACCAGGGAGGCTGAGGCAGGAGGATCACAAGTTCAAGCCACACCTGGGCAGTTTAGTCACTTAGACTCTGTCTCAAAACTTCAAAAAGTGCTGGGTATGTAGCTTAGTACAAAGGCCCTAGGTTCAATTCCCAGTCCCTAAACAACAACAACAAAAATACAACACCCACAGCCTGGGCTACATAGTGAGTTCAAAGCCAGCCCAGACTACATAGCAAGACCCTGTCTCAAAAAAAGTCCTGACCGTGTGTCTGGAAAGTGATTTTTTTTTTTTAGCTCCTCCTGAGAAATGGGCATTTAGTAATGACTCTACCAGTCAACATTTGGTAGGAGCGGGCGCTGTCCCCTGCCTCGCGTCCTCCCCAGCTCATCCCTGCCGCAGGGCGTGGTTGTCCTGAGTCTTCTCAGGGCTGCGCTGTGCAGCCAGGTAAGCCAGCCAGCCCCGCAGGCTGCCGTGTGACGGGGGCAGCTGCCGCCCAGCTGCCCTTGGGGTTTGAGAAGGGCCGAGGTGAGGGGAACGTGACAGTGCCCCAGTGTCGCAGGAGGGTGTCCCCATCATGCCAGGCACATGCTAACAGAAGTGTGGAGCGAGGGGAAGGCACTGCCGTCGGCACCAGGAGCTGGGAAAGGACCAGAGGACGCGGTGTGTCTGGGACCCGCACCGGAAAGGGCAACTAATGGAAGTGTCCTAGTAGGTGACCTGTCAGCCCTGGATGGTGGGCGTTCTAGCCGGACAAAGGCACACAACGACGGGGCAGAGGCGGCAGCGGCATGGGCTGACCTGCCACCCCAGACTGCTGCAGGGGACCCTGCATCCACACGTCCTCTCCCGTCAGCTGCCAGAGCCTGCAACAGGGTCGCCGTGGGTGGCTGTCGCAGGAGGCTTGATGGCTCTACAGTTGCTGCTGCCAATGACAGTAACATCACCAGGAAGCTTGTATGGCACAGTGAGGAGCCAGCCCCTGCCTGCCTTGGTCCTGGCTCCTGGCACCCCACGAGAGAATTCTGTCTGCATGGCTGCCGAGCAGAAAGAAGCACAGGGAGGTTGTACCATGACACAGACACAGAGTTGCTCCAGCAAGTGAGATGGCGGGCAGGGTCACAGAGGCATGTCCCTTCCCAAAGGTCCTACTGGGGTGCAGGGGGCTTGGCACCCTGTGTCACACTGTGGAATGTTTATGTCCCACAACTGTCTTCCTTGTGCCTTTCGGATATTGAGAATCTAAATTGGGTGTCAGCCCGAGGAGAGTGTCTGTAAAGCACGCGCCCCTTTCTGGTCCCACTGGGCGTAGACCATGGTCCCCAGACCCGTCACGTGCCTGGCTGTGGAAGTAGACAGCCAGGTGGCCAGAGAGCTGAAGGATGGTGCACAAAGTGCCACCTTAAGATGTCTCTGTGCTGTGCGCCTCTTCGGTGTGGGACCTGATGGGTGCACTGGAGTCTCTCTGTAATTAACTGGCAGTCGTGTGCTGTTTTGAACTCTGCTTCTCCCCTCAGGCCTCCTGTCTACTAGATCAAATGAACGCACCTGCCTCTTTCTGCCTCCATCTCTTCCACCACCCCGGGCGGCGGCTGCCATTCTCACCCCTGTCCCATAGAAAGGGACACCGATGCACAGAGCGGAAGTCACAGCCCCGGGTCACCTCAAGCAAGTGGCAGAGCCAGAGTTCCATTTCAGATCTGCCTGCATGGGGACACGGGCCCTGGCAAGCATCTCTGGGAGGAAGTCTTTATGTCTCCTGGCGCTACCCATCTGCTTTCAGTGGTCCTGAGTGTCCCTGTGACTCATTAGCCAGCCAGGGAACAACCTCCTTGGGTACACAGCCTGCAGGAAGGCCAGCAGGCACCAGGGCCTGGGAAGGGCCCAGATCCCAAGGGAAACAGGTGCAGTTATTCATGAAACTTAGACTTGATGTGTAATGTTCATTTCTATCCACATGGTGCACCCAAATTGAAAAGCATTTTAGCTGGGTGTGATGGTACATGCCTGTAATTCTAGCACTCAGGAGGCTGAGGCAGGAGGATTGCCATGAGTTCAAGGCCAGCCTGAATTACATAGTGAGACCATGCTTCAAACAAAAAAAGAAAGAAGAGTGTGGTGTTTTTTTCTGTTTTTTTTTGTTGTTGTTGTTTTGTTCTGTTTTGTTTGGTGGTGGTGGTTGTACTGGGGATTGTATTGCACCCAGGACCTTCTCACTGAGTAATACCACCAGCCTTTTTTTGTTTTATTTTTTTGAGAGAGAGTCTTACTGAGTTGCTCAGTCATCTAGGCTGGGCTCGAACTTGCCATCCTCCTGCCTCAGCCTCCTGAGGCTGAGTGCTGAGATTATAGGCCTGTGCACCGAGTCCCGACTGGTTGAAAAGCTGTCAGTGGGCAGTTCATAGGAATGTGAATAATCAATTCAAACATGCAAAACCTTCAGACAAGCCTGTGTATCCCTCTTCCAGGCCTGGATAACTTAGTAACTGCCAGGGTTGCTGGGACCTGTGGCTGTAGGCAGACAGCGAGCAGCACATGCTGTACATTTGGTGCGGAGACAATTTCTCACCAGTTAATCGACAGTTAATCTCTGGGTCTGGAATGGAACCCCAGCCTCCCCTGCCGGCAGGGCGGCGTCAGCCTCTAGCTTTCCTGCGTCTGTGAGAAGGATCCGCGGGTTTGGAGTCGGGCTCTTCGGGGCTGCACTGAACTGGCACGCCTGTCACATCTTGCATAGCACCTGCTGCACACAGATGGCGGAGTTTTGTATCCTACAGGAGAGCTTCCTCAGGCACTCATGATACCATCCGGCCCGTGATGCTTGCTCCTGGACCATCCAGAAACCACCATAGTTGTAAATGTTTGGTGTCGGCTGATCTCAGTACTTCCCCGCTCGTCCTTGGTGTGCGGGGAGAAGGGACAGCAGGCTCTGTGGACGCCATCTCTCTGGGTGCATCCCCAGGCCTGGGGGAGGGGCAGGGCCCATCCAGGGTGGAACAAGCCCATCTTCTGATAGAGGTGAATCTGGGGGCACTGAAGCCACGGGCCAGGTCTGCACGCTGTCCCTCAGGGAGTGCTAGACCTGGATGTGCTTTGAGTGGGGGCCACGGTTTCGCCGAAACCTGATTTACGGCTCCGCTGCGGTGCTGATTTCCGTTCACATCCTCTGCAGGAAGCACTCTGGTGGTGTTGGCACTGAGCAAGCAACAAAGGTTTTAAAATGTCAACCCTGGAAACAAAACTGCACTTTGTGATGTTGGAGTAATTATACCATACTGAAGCTCTGATTACAGCCAAAACAGCAGTTGCTAAATCCAGCGAACATGGAAAAACTAGAAGAGGGGGAGAACATGAGCCCAGGCTGGCAGGGCACGGGGAGGGGGCCCAGGTTGACCGGGTGTCTGTTTGCACTCGCAGGAGTGTACAGGCACCATGGCCGCCCCACCCCAGCCCCTTCTGCCCCCAGCCCAAGCCCCTGCATGTTGACACTCGCTGTGGGAACTCTGTGATTTACAGCTGAGTTGAAAGGACTGCTTTTATCATTGCAAGTATGCAGCCCCAGGCCAAAACAGACAAAGCAATTTTTGAAAGTCTCAGTTCAAAAGCAGCTTGAAAAGATCCCTGTTTTTCTCCCATGGCCATCCCCTCAGGAGCAGCCATCTCCCCAGCCTTCTGATGTCCCTTCCTCGAAGGTCCCCTGGCTCAGCGAGAGGAGAGGTCGGTGGGGGCTCTGCCTTTGGCCACCAGCAGGGCAGCCCATTCCTCAGAGGTCACAGCAGCACACAGTAGAAACTCAGAAGTGCCATCCAGAATGGTGGCAGCTGCCGTGTGTTTCCCAGAAAAGCAGAGGCCTTCTGGTGAGGAGCGGATGGTCTGTTTGTAGTGTACTAATAAACACCAGGCATTCCGGGCGTCCAGCAGACCCGCCATTCTCCTGTCACCTCAGGTCGGGAAGAGTGGCACAGGGACAAACCTGCATGTTCTCCATTGCCCTGGCCGCTTCAGGGGTTGGTGTGGAATTTGGGGGACGCATTCCTCTGTCTGCTCAAATACCCCGAGAGTCATTTCCTGAAAAGTAGAAACAAAGTCGGTCTCTTCTGCAGTCTGAGTGCTGAGCTAGACTCAGAGAGTCATCGCAGCTCATTTGTCTGGCTCGCTCGCTCCCCCACCCTCTTTCCTGACTCCTTTCGCCCTCGTTTAGATACATGCATCTTTGTTGAATGATTTAGCCTGTTTTATGCAGCCAGAATGAGTATCTTTCCGTTTCTGAATTAGAAGACCATCAATAGCTACCAAAAAATTCTGTAGCCTTTATTTCCTCATGTATGAAATAGAAATTTTACCTCTCTACCAATATCATTTGAGAATTGTTTGTTTGAGACAGGATCTCTCTCAGTGGCCCAGGCTGGCCTCAAACTTCCAGTCCTCCTGCCTCAGCCTCCCGAGTGCTGGGATTACAGGTGTGCACCCGCAGGCCTGGCTTACTTTGAGGATTTAAAAATGGTGATAGTCGAAGCTTTGGGTGGAGCCAGGGCAGAGGGCACTGTGGCCGCATCTGCACCCCCATACCACAGCAGGTCGGGGTCTGAGCTGCCTCCAGAGCATCTGTGTGGGGGTGTGACTAGGTGCTGAGCTGTCTGCCCCCGTGTTCATCTCAGCTCAGTGAGCCCTGTGCCTAGGAAAACGAAGCAAGCGATCTCTTTGCAGCTATGTATACTATAAACCTCTTCTGGCATGATTCTTCCCCCATTGCAGCTCGTGATCATTTACTAAAAAAAATAATGTGATTTTTAAATGTGATTTTGTTTGTTTTGTTTTGTTTTGTTCTATTCTTTGGGTGGGTTTGGCTGTTTTCTTTTTGGTTTTGGTTTTTCTTGAGACAGGACCTGGTTTATGTAGCCCAAGCTGGACTTGAACTCACAGTGATCCTCCTGCCTCTGCCTCTTGCGTGCTGAGATTACAGGTGTGTGCCACCAAGCCCAGCCTAAGTGTGACTTTGAAGCATGGCCCCATGTGCGTGGCTGTTTTCTGTTGCTATCCTGTTGAGCTTGACATTGCTCACATCAGGAGCCTCCTGGGGTGAGCTGGCTGAGAAACCCCTACTCTGGACAAGTAGCAGCCATGGGAACATGACTGTGCAGAGTTCTGTTCTGAAATGGCCAAAAACCATCATTAAGGCTGCTTTCTGAGAAGTTAGGGTGGGTGGGAGGAAATCTGTGGGACTGACTCTTTAAAGATGCTTTTTTTTTTTTTGAAGCCACAGTGGTTCTTTTCTCTGATCCAAAATGTAGCCTTCAGAGTCAAATGCCTGTTGTTAACCAACTTAACAGAGCAAAGGAGGACTATGAAAGAAACTAGAAGCAGAAAACTGGTTTATAAAAAATATTCTAGGAAAAAACTGTTTCATGCTTTCTTTTCTTTCTCTCTTTCGTTTTCTCTTAAAATTTTAAGCACTTTCAAGTATAAAAACCTTGGACCCTTTGAGGCATGGGTCTTATCCCATGCCCGTGGGCTCTGCGTCTCTCCTAGGGCCGTGCTGCCCTTCCACATGGCCAGCTTCCTCATCTCCATGCCACAGAACAGACCATCCCATCACCTCTCAGCTGCAGGAAGCTTGGAGGGTACCAGCACCATGGCCCATAGTCAGGGGCCGGGCTGTCCGTCCTGCAGGGTAAGGCTCTGTAATTAGGGGAGGCACCAGATGGCCACGGTAAAGCCAGACCCTGGCCGCTGTCACTCTTGGAGCACAGGCTCCAGGGCCAGGCAGTTTGGACAACTCAGAGCTTTGCTGAATGGCCGTGTTTCATGCTGGGTGGTGGCTATGTGCAGCCAGGCACAACCACACCAGCTTCCCAGGCTGTGTGCCCCTCTGTTAGCAGGACACAGGGCAGAGCTGGGGCCACTTTTCGTGTCCCCATGCACATCCTGTCTACACAACCTGGGGTCCCCTGGTGCATCCTCTCCCCGAAGCAGATGGACTTCATCCCACAGTGGGCAGCTGTCTTGCCCAACCAGGACTTCTGGGCCTAACAACTAGTCACTCTGTGGCCTCATGGGGACTTGGGCCCGAGAAGGGTGGTCCAGCACCTTTTCCCCAGGCCCAGGCCAGGGAGGCCCTGCATGGCCCCAGAATCCCCTTGGCCTTTCTTCCCATGACATCCCAGCAGGAGCCTCTCCCGGAGCTCAGTGACACTAGTGACACCAGGCATGGGCAGTGTCCCAAGCCACAGGGCAGAGATCTGGATGTGCAGGTGAGCTGCTGCCGAAACCGGGACACCCAGGAACATGTCCTTGGCCCTTTACAGAAGGCTTGCGAGAGGGGGAAATCTGGATTCTTTTCTTCATTTCCTCCCTCCATTTCTTGGTTCCCTTCCCTTTTGTAAAAGATCTATCTCCCTATATCCTATTATCTTTTATTTTACTCTTCATTTATGTTTTGGATTTCTCACATAGAAGAAACCATGTGATGTTTAAACCCCTGTGTCTGATTTATTTCCCTTAACAGTATAGTCTCAAGACACATCCCTTGTCCTACAGATGACTCAAGTTTGTCTTTCATGGCAGAGGGGAGTGCTCCAGTGTGTATAAATACCACATGTTCTTTATCATTCGTCCGCTGAAGGACATATAGGCTGCTACCAAGATTTAGCTATTATGAGTTGTACTGCTATAAACACGGATATGAACGGGTCACTGTAATATGGTATCTTCAACTCTTTTGGGAAGACACCTATAAGGGGAATAGCAGGGTGTGTCATGGCTTATGTCTAGATGTCCCCTCAAAGCCTCATGTGGTCATAGGTGAGGATTTTCAGAGGTGGCTGGATCTAGAGTGTGTGATGCTGGGATCAAGGGTGTGTGATTACTAAATTAGTCCACTGATTGGTTTGGCATAGTTTTGAGTGTGGATAATGCGAAGGCCCACTCTGGGCATGAGTGCTGCCTGCTGTAAGGGCGTGTAGCCTGGATAGAATATAAGGGACAGAAAGAGGGCTGCTGTCACTCACTTGCTGCTTGCTACTTTTGCTACCCTCTGCCTACTATGGCCTCTCTCCTTTACAATGCTCCTCTGCCATGCCCCCCTGCCTTTAAGCTAGCCGATTATGGATTGAAACTTCTATAAATTGTGGACTAAAATAAACCTTTCCTCCCTTAACTTTGGGGGTTGGATATTTTGTCTTGCCATGGGGTCAAATGGAATTTCTAGTTTTTCAAGAAATCTTCCTACTGATTTTCACAGTGGTCATGCAAGTTTGCACTCTTACCAGCAATGTAGGAGGGTTCTTTTTTTCACATGTTGGCTAAATTTCTTAAAATCCAGTCTGTTGCAGTGGAATATTAATGCAATAACATGTATGTAGAAATACCCTGTTGGTGAGTTTGCACAGGCCTGCACACCCATGTGACCACCCCTGTGATAAAGATACAGATGATGTCATCACCCCAGAAGGGAACAGTTCCCTGGAGGTCCTTCCCTGCCCCTGGTGCCCAGTCTCCTTTCTCTCAGCACAGAGGACACCATGGTCTTTCCAAGAAATGGGGCCAGACATCAGATTCTGTTCTCTAGTCTCTTGCTTAGCAGAGTGTCTTGGAGTGGCAATCTGTCCTATCACAGCCAAGGACTGTCCCCCTTTAGGAATACTCAGCCTTCACTCACCTGCAAGGGGTGCCAGAGTCCTTTCTAGTCTGTTTCCCAGGGCCATCACTGAATAGCACTGACTGGGTACATTACCCAGAGTAGAGGTTGGTGTGACTTCCTGTTCTGGTGCTAGCCTCTGGGGAGGGCCCATGCTGCGTTCTCACCTGGTGGAGGGCATCATTTGAGGATTTAACTCAGTGGTAGAGCACTTGCCTAGCAAGCACAAGACCCCTGAGTTCAATCCCCGGCACCCCCCCCACAAAAGTCACTAATGCTATCCGGAGGCCCCACCCTTATGATCACTCCCAAGGGCCCTAGCCCTTGGGGAGCAAGGCTTTTGTAAACAAAGCTTTCCTGCTTAACTGTGTACACTTCTTAGTGTGGACCTGTGTTTCCCCTTCTGTGGTGGACTTATTGTGGTGACCTTGAGCAGGAACGCCCAGCTGGACTGAGTTGGTGTGACTCTGGGCGTAGAGGATCCGCCTGAGGATTGTTGCTGATGCAACATAAAGCAGAGTGGGAGCAGAAGCTAGTTGGTGGGTTGTTCCCAGGAGAAACTCTGCTGCGGCTAGTTGGCTGGCTGTTCTCGTCGGGGAAGGAGCTCGGGGCCTTACTGTCATCGAGGACGACTGCTGTTGCTTCGGGGGAGCTCTGGTCATCATCTCTGCTGCGAGCATCGTATCCTGGTGCCGGTGAAGATTTCTTCAGCCATCATCTGCAGACATGGACGCACATGGGACAGTGCTGTGGGCTGCCAGCCCATGAGTGGATCTTTTGGGTCTCCAGTGCCTGGATAGACGTTCAGCACTCTTCCTGCATTTGGCTTGTGGGTGAATATTGTAACTTGTAAATACCCTATATTAAATCTGCTCTCTTACAAACCACTGACTCTAGAAAAGCTAAATAAGACAGAAATTGGTACCAGAAAAGTGAGGTCCTTGCTGTGATATTGCCTGGCCATGTGGCCTAAGAGCCTTTGGAATTAATTTGGAAAGGTTTTGAGAGACCAGCCAAAGAGACAGCCCTAGAATGTTCTAAACTTACTGAGACTCTGGTCAGAGCGTGGCAAAGCAGAGTAACTGATGGAAATGCTGCTGGTTAGGATGAGGCTTGAGAGGCCTCTGCTCAGAAAGACTGCATCGGCTGCTGGATCCCGGCTAGTACATGTGAGCTTTGGCGGAGGTTGGTCTTCACTTTGCTTGTGTTTGGACATACTGCCTGAATGGCAGAAAAATTTCAGTGCAGTCTGGTATTGGGACAGCAGCATAGTTACTGTTGAGGGCTTATGGCTGAGTGTACGTTGGAAATCAAGAGCAGAGAGCCAGCAGGGTGACCTGGAGCATTGGGCCAGAGGAGAGCTGTTGACTACAAGGATGACCAAAGGAGAACATGGTTGTGGAGAACAAACCATTGTCCTCAATGGAAAAACGACCTGAGGGTTTTTACTGGAAAGGAAGAATATACTTGGAGTGCAGGAGATCCCATAGGGCGCCTCCTTGTATTACCATGCCCTGTCATTAAAGTCAGTGGAGAACTACAACCTGACCCAGGCAGAGTGAGAAGTGTTCCAGAGCCTTCAGAAGTGAAGGGATGGGCCACTCCACCAGGGAAAGAACCAAGACCTGCCGAGGTGCTTGCCGAAGGCCGAGGGAATACAGAATGGGTAGTAAAAGAAGGTAGTTCTAAATACCAGCTATGACTTCTTGATCAGCTACAGAAATGAGGGCTGTGACTGTACTAGTCTCTCCTACGTGAGCCCGGTGTAATATAATATAGATAGAGATTTGGCACTCTTACTGCATCTGGCTTACAGGTTGTAACCTGTGAGTGTCCCGTATTGAAGCAGCTCTCTTGCGAATCATTGACTCTAAAGGTCACTAATAACACTGGGAAAGGAATTAGTGTGGTCCTGTTTGTATGCAGGATAGTTAATAACATGTTAGGCATAATTGTGAGCTTGTTTTGTATCTGGAGACTGGTTTAAAGAAATGTGTCTGGTTGTCGAGTTGGCAAGGGGTGGAGTGTGATGGTTGATTGATTGTGTCAACTTGTAAGAGAAACTTAGCTAAATGGGCTTAGCAATTCTATACCCCAGGGGGTAGAAGATCCACCCTGGGCGGCCCATCCTCTAGGTGGTATAAAAGGGAAATGAAGAGGGACAGACGTGGTTTGGTTTCTTTGGATCAGCTTTGTTTCCTTTGGAGGAGCTCCAGACCTTTGCTTGAATTCTTTGGAATGCTAGGCCTCCACCTGGACCCTTCGGAGCTGCAGACCTTAGCCTGGGCCCTTCGGAGCTGCACACCTTCGCCTGGCTCCTTCAGACCTCTAAACCTTCGCCTGGACCCTTCGGAGCTCCAGTGCGCAGATGGGCCCTCTGCACACTTCCACGTCTGATTTGTAGAAGCCCAAGGAAGCCAGTTTGTAAACTCTTACATGTTCATATATCTTGCACTGTATCTGTTTCACTAGTGAATACTGACTAATACAACTTCACCTGGCACTGGAATTGCTGGGTCATACAACGGACACATACAGTTTTTTTTTTTTAAACATACAGTTAAGTTTTTAAAGAAATTGTCCAAACTAAGCTGGGCACAGGGGCACACAGGTGTAGTCCCAGCACTCAGGAGGCTGAGGCAGGAGAGTAGCTTGAACCTAGGTTTTTGATGCCAGGCTAGGCCACAGAGGGAGACCTGTCACTCCTAAAAAATACAAAAAAGAGAGGACGATGCCGTCAAGCCATTTGCGAGTAGCCTACCATTTGCCGTCGGTTCACCCAACCCTGCTGGCCCTCAGAGCCACCCGCCCAGGACACTTGGCCATGTGCGTGGCGGGCAGCAGTGTGTCCTTGGTAACATGCGCTACTGTTTTCTGGTGACCACGGATGCTGACATTGTTTCACATACATACCTGCCATCAGTCCTTCTTCCTCTGTGACATTTCTTTCAGATCTTCTGCTCCTGCTTTCCTGGGGGTGTTTCTCTGTACTAGTTGTGAGTTTTTCCACTCTGGGGAGGAAGCCCTTTGTCAGGTATATGTACTTCTCCATGCCTCAGCTTGCCTTGTCACTGTCCCAGTGTCCCCAAGAGAGATGCAGCCTCAGTTTGCATGAAACTCAGAGTACACACTTTTCTCAGATGACTCCTTCCAGTGTCCTAAGGAGTCTCATCGGTCTTCCTGTCTCTCTGCATGTATGTGTCTGAGGTTCATTTGCAGTCTGCTGCACATGGAGTGTGGGGCGGGTGTCTGACTGTCCCATCCGTCCCCTTCACAATACCTTGGCACCTCTGTGGACAGTCGCCCTGTATGTTTCTGCCTGTCTGAGGTGTGAGTTTGTTTTTGCAGCGCTGGGGATGGGACCCAGTGCCTTGCGCCTGCTACGCGAGCAGTCTACCTACCTATACAGGGTCCAAGAAGTCCCCATGGGGACCCCAACCTGGACTTCCTCCGGAGGAGAGTGGCTGGCTCTGGTCCCAGGAAAGTGTGTGAACATGTCAGGAAGAAGCACAGTCAGGTTTATTAAGCAGAAACAAAGCCATGTGGGTGTGGGCACTTGAGTGAGGCTTGTTAGAGTCTGGTCGTGGGGTAGACATTGGTGGCATCTGTGACTCTCCAGCCTTGTGGAAGGTGAAAGGCCTGGTCCTGATTTACAAGCTTGCTGGATCTTCCAGGACGGAGGGACTTGGGAGTGAGGTGCCTGGGAGGGAATATATAAACAGGTGAGGTGAGGTGAGGAAAAGGCATTATAATGGTGAAGAACTTGGAGTCTTGAAGCTGCAGTTTTCTTTAAAGTACAATTTAAAAATTATAATTTTCCTGTCTCCTTTCTGCCTATCTTTATTTTGTCCGTGTTCCCTCACTACCTCGGAGCTGCCCCCAGGCCTGTGCTTTCCTGTCCGTCTCAGTGCCGCGCAGTCTGGTCTCTGTAGTTTTAGGGAAGGTCAGCGGTCAGCATCTGTCATACTACCCGGTCACTGGTGGTCGGCCCTCGTGGCAGGCCCGGGACTGGGCGCAGGTCACTGACATGTCGTACAGGCTTCTGGGCCGGGGCTGCAGGTGCTGGCACAATCTGAAGTTTCTCGATGATCTCTTTGTGCCAAGTGTGTGTGTGTTTACATTGGACCTCAGCCTGCAGCTCGCAGTGACCCCAAAAGCCCTCTGAGAGAGAGCAGCCCACACAAGTGTCCACCTCTTTCACATCTCCTAAGGAACTGAGGATCAGAGCTGCATAATGGAAACCATTTTGCAGCCTCCAGCACAGCCATTTATCTCAATAACCGTTTCATTTCAAATGTGCTCCAAACCTATAAATCATATCTTGAAAGAAAGTATGTTGGTGCCACAAAAATTACCCTATATTCTTACCACCTAATTTTAAAAATGTGTTTTAAAGTTTGGGGGAAGGCGAAAAAGCCTGAGGCCCAGCCACCCTGCCCCTCCGCATCCCCTGCCCTCGCTTGGTCCCCTGAACACGCCCACGTGGCTCCACAAAGGCCGGAGCCAGACACATACTCCCTGCAGCTCTGCAGCGGGCTCTGCTGCTCTTCTGAAGGTCAAGGTTGGGGATGCCCCACTGCTGTTCGGGCCTACGTCAGCCTGTTCTGGAGCCGGCACAGGCCTTGCGCCCAGGCAAGAAACACTGTGGAGCTTAGATATTAGTGTTCCTTTAGCGATGCCCAGCGGGGAGGCTGTGGAGTATAGGGGGCCCTGAGCCCCATTTCCTAACCAACACTTGTAATCCCAGCACTCGAGAGGCTGAGGCAGGTGGATCATGCAACTTCGAGGCCAGCCTGAACTAGTAGTGGGACCCTGTCTAAAAAACAAACAAAAAAGATGGAGAGACATGGAGCCACCTGGGGCTGGGGCTGGGGACCCCCGGGGCTTCTGATTTGAACCTCACCACGTGCTGTTGCTAAACTGTCAGCCATTCTCCCGGGCTGCTCATCGGTGCCTGGGTGGGAAAACAGAAGAGACCAGTGTATGCGGGCCTGTGTGAGCTGAGCTGAGTAGCATGTCGTGCCCCCCGCCAGGGTCCCCACATTTCACACTGTAGTTCTCCTGATTCTGGGCATGTAAGTATTGGGGTTTTTTTTCATTGCAAGTAAGGACTTAAAAATCATACCTAGGATTCTACCACCCATTGTGTGTTCTGTTTTGCTTTCTAGCCTTAGTTTCTCTGCCCTGCCTGTATACACCTGGAGTGAGAGCTAACTTAGTTTTACTTTCTTTTCTTGTTTAACCCACTCTAAGCATGTTCTCATGCTGCTGAGACTTGCTCAGAAGTGTGTTTAAGGCCTGCCTGAGATGCCATCCTGTGTGGCCTGGGCTCTCCAGGCCATGGGCATGATGGGGATGCGGGCTGCACCAGGAGGGGTCAGGGCTCCACCCCCAACCCTGGAGGCCCATGCAGCCCCCCTCAGAGGGCAGGTTGGGGTCCCCCTGTCCCTAGGCCCAGGCACCTGAGATCTGGCTCTCTGGCCAGCCATGACCACACCTCCACTCCCTTATCCCCAGCTCTCTCCCTCCTGCGCCTCCTTCAGGGTGGAACCCCTGCCCATCCCTGCCAGGGCTCCCCAGGTTCCTTGGCGTCCGCAGCATCAGCTTCCTGAGGATGAAGTCCTGTCCGCTCCTGGAGCTCAGGCCTGGGGGACAGTCTCGCCTGATCTCGGCTGTTACTGTCCCTTGTTGCGGCCGGCATGGTGGGGGAGTTTGGGAGCAGAGGACAAGGCTGCCCCTGTGTGTGGGGCCCACTGCCCCCACGAGGAGCTGCGAGGACACAGGCAGAAGGAGAGCCTCTCCGCCCACCCATCCTGGCTCTCCACCCAGCAGGAAGCAGTTCCTTTCCCCCTGCCCCCCCGCCCTCCGCCTCCTGATGTCCTCCATGTAAGACGCCTATGTCTTACCAGCTGCCGCAGCCCTGGCTGTCTTAGCCTTGCTGTGGGGTCACAGCCCTCTGGAGGACGGGCTCCCTGAGAAGAGGGGTTCAGTCTTCATTGCTGTCCCGGGGGTGTCAGCGAGGGTGGTACCAATCCCAAGGAGGGGATGGAAGGGAGGGGCGGGCCCACAGGCAGGGTGGGCACGGGAGGCCTGCCTGCCACGGGCACTGGGCTTATGTAGACTCTGTCCTCCTGCAAGGCGTCTCACCAGTGGGTACCCGTGGGCCCCCCTCAACTGCTCTCCACCATGGCAGAAGGTCCTGGACACTTCGGGATCCCTGGTGCAGATGGACTTACCCCAAGACAGCAGGCAGTGTCCTTAAGGACTCCAGGCAGATCCCAGCCTTTCTCAGCAGTCCCCCCGACAGCTGGCCACAGGCCACACAAGCAGGCCCAGGCCTGGGATGGTGACAGGTTAACCTGTGACCGTTCTGCAGGGAGCTGGGGAGGGGGCTGAGGGCATCTGCAGCGTAGGATGCAGACCTCCCTCAGAAATTTGGCCCATTTCTGCTGCCCTACTGTGTGTCCCAGAGATGCCCGCAGCCTCCCCCACTGTCCTGCAAGCCCTGGACACCAAGGCTCCACTAGCTGGCATCCCCAGCAAGCAGCTGAGCAGAGGGGCCCTTCCTCAACTGTTCTTGGGGATCATGTTCACACCCCGATTCCCCTCTCCCTGCCATGGCGGGTTGTGAGTCACTGCTCCTGCACAGACTGCATGGGGTCGGGCTCTGTTGGAGTTGGGGACACCACGGGGACAGACAGCAGGTCCTGCCCTTGGGTGGCACGGGGTCCCAGGGCAGAATCGGCTGGTGAATGTGGAGAGAGAAAATGAGCACTGCTGGGGTGTGAGGGACTGGATGCACGTGAGGAGACCGAACCTGGCCCCAAGAGCCTGGTGGGGCCGCTCAGAGTCCCCGAGACGCCTCCACACTCCATCTTCCTGTTCACAGATGCCAGCGCCAGTGTTCTCAAGCTGTGGTGCATTTTGCATGTTTACATTTAACAAGCAAACACTTTGAACACATGCAACCAAAATATAATTGCGCTATTTGCGAGGTAATTACAGTGTTCGGAGGGAAGAGCTTCAGTCAGCAGCGTGATCCAGAACTGGGACAGGAGTTGGGATCGGAGAGCAGTGTCCTGGGGGGCCAGCCTGTCTCGCTGTGCAGGTGTTGGGGGTCTTGGGGCCTTGGGGTGTGTGGGCCTAGCAAGCAGCCCCAGAGTGTCAGGGCCCGGGATGCGCGCCTGGCAGTGACCACGATGGGTTTTGGAAGGCAGAGGGGTGATGAGGAGGTTTTGGGAAGTGCCCCGGTCCATGTCCTTCTCGAGCGCTGCCACTGTCCTGGCGTGGCTGTGATTTTCATTGTGCAAAATGGGGTGCTGTGCTGCGCAAGCGGGGCAGAGCTGATGGGGTGACAGCCCGAGATGTGCACAGCCACAGCTCATCCTGTCAGCTGGGGGACCCCTGGGTGGTCCCCATGCTTTCAGGCTTATGTGTGACATTGTGAACGCGCAGGTTTCCCTTGGCGGTGACCCAGGCTGGAACTGCCAGGCTGCACGGTGATTCTTGTTTAACTTTTTGATGAACTGCTGGGCTGTTTTCCGAAGGGGCCAGACAGTATCTGCCTTCATGACAGCAACACAACAGGTTCTGGTGCCTCCATGTCCCTGTCAACACTTGTTTTTATGTGGTTTCTTATCATAGCCATCCCAGTGGGTGTGAAGTGGTGTCTTCCTGAGGTTCTGGTTTGCATTCTCCTGCTCACCAAGAATGCCCCACTGTCTTTCTATGTGCTCCCTAGCAATTAGCTCCCTTCCAGTGTCTTTATTGGAAATGCTTCTGTTCAACTCCTCTGCCCATTTTTAAATTGGGTTGTCATCTTACTGAACTGTAAAAGGTCTTTATATTTTCTAGTACAAGTTCCTTATCAGAATCATGGTTTACAGATATTTTCTCATTCTGGGTTGTCTTTTGATCTCTCTGTCTCTGTGTGTCTGTCTGTCTCTCTCGGCAGTACTAGGGATTGAACCCCGGACCTTGCATTTTAGGAAATTGCTCTACCACTGAGTTGTATCCAAGCCCTTTTTATTTTTGAGACACAGGATCTTGCTAAATTGCCCAGACTGTCCTCGAATTTGTGATCTTCCTGTCTCAGCCTTAGTAACCAGGATTAAAGGAACATGTGCCACCATGTTGGGCTCTTTTCACTTTTTTATATTGTTCTTTGAAGTGCATAGGTTTCTTTAAAGTTTTTTTTGAGGCGGGGAGCGCTGGGGACTGAACTTAGGGCCTTGTGCTTGCTAGGCAAGCATTGAGCTAAATCTCCAACAGCACGTAAGTTTTGAGTTTTGATGAAGCCCATTTTCTTTATCCTTGTTTTGTGGCTTGTGCTTTGGTTATATTCCTTTCTGACTTTTTAAGCTCTGTCTGACATGCTTGATTTTGTATTAAAAGGTGTGCGCAGACAGCTTCAGCTCTGTCCCCTCCCACCCCCCAAATGTAGGCATTTAAATTGGTTTCTGATTTACCATTTGTGTGTTTACTTTTACAAAATTAAATGTTTTCTCTTTCTCATACACAAAGGTTTTTCTTTCGCTAGGTAAGCCCCGGAAACTGGCTGCGCCCAGTGGGGAGCCTGTTCTGCCTCCTGGGAGTGGCTGCTCAGCGAGTGGGAGCTGCTGTCCCTGTGGACCAGTCCTCTCGAATGATGACCTCTGTGTGGGTCAGGCCAGGCGTCGGGGGTCCAAGTCAGGGCCCAAGTCACTCAGTCGGAAACAGCCCCCCCAGACTCCTTGGGTGCTTCCTGGAGATGGGCACGGGGAGCCTTTCCCAGACACTCAGAAACGGGCTGTGTTGTCAGGATGTGGGATTTTTGCTGATCTGATGGGTAAGAAAACATTACCTCAGTACAGATTTTAAGGGGAAAAAAAATCAGCTTTTCTGAGATACAGTTTGTAGACCAACATTGCACCGTTTACTGGGTTGTGAGAAATGGCCTTTCTGTCACTGTAACCAGTTTTCCTTTGTAGGGATCCAAGTGAAGCTGTGCAGTGCAGAGTCTTTTCTGCCCCCCCCCCACTTGTAGATGTTCACGGTGTGAGAGAGATGCCTGGTGTGGGGAGGGCGTCTGCAGCTGCCTGGCAGCTTATGCCTGGGCCAGGCGCTCCCGGGGGCGCCAGCCAGCTCTCCCCTGCACAGGCGACTCCGTGCTGTGGCCCAGCTGCCACCCGCTGTCCTGCCCTGGCTGCTTTGGCTCTGGCCGAGGATGGCTGTGCTCATGCTCAGGTGTCCTTTGGTGGCTGGGTCGTGTCACTCGGTGTTAGTCACATCACAAACCTGAGATGACTGGGGCGAGCATTCACTGTGGAGCAGAACGCACCGCTCACCTCAGGCAGGCAGGCAGGAAGAGGAAGGCAGCGGGGGCCCAGCGGCCCCTGCACGGCCATGCCCACCAGGCTTGACTCCTGGGTCCACCGCGTCCCAGCAGTACCACTGGGGACCAAGCCTGTAACTGGGCCTGGGAGGGACACACCAGATGCGGCTGAGCCTGTCGGGTGGCTGTTCCTGCTGACTTCCCGTTTCCTAGGGAGGGCGGGTTCCATTTTGTGCCTGCTGGGAACAAAGCCTTGGGGAGAAGTCTCGCACCCGCCTCTCTAGGTCATGGACAGGCAGGAGTGGCGTGGCTGGTTCACACAGGCATGTTTTGCTGTGTGCGTTTCTCGCAGCTCCACATCCTCTAGGATCCTGGTGCCGCCAGGCCCTTCGCTAGAGCCACACTCCATGTAACGGGTGGCACCCTGTGTGGCTCTGGTTTGCGCCGCTCTGAAGGCTGTCTGGTTCCTACCGGCCACTATATTTCTTCCTGTGTGAAGCCCACACTTAACTCTTTCACCCATTTTTAAGAAATCAGTTTGCTCCTTTTATCCCCCACATTGGCGCATATTGGTTACATAGACTAATGGGTTTCATTGTGGCAGATTTGTACATGCATATAACACTTTTATCCCCCTACTCCCCTTGCCCACCCTCCCCCCAAGCTTCACGTGCTTTGAGGGGCTCGCTGCATGTGTTTTGATCACAGCTGTCTCCCCCATTAGCCACCCTTCCACTCCCTCCTTCCCTGTTCCCTTACCCTTATCTAATAATAGCCTCTTCCTTTCTTGTCATCTTGTTTAGATTCCACAAATTAGGGAGAATGTGTGATACTTGTGAGTCTGGCTTCTTTGGCTTAAAACGATGATCTTCAGTGCCATTTTCCTGCTGAAGACAGAATTTTATTGCCTTGTTACTGAATAAGCCCCATTGTGTGTACACCACCTCGTCTTTATCCATTCCTCTGCTGATGGGCACCCAGGCTGGTTGCACATCTTGGCGGCTGTGACTTGTGCCACAGTAAATGTGGGCACGCAGGTGTCCCTGTATGTAGTGTGCTTTCATCGCTTGGATATATACTGGAGGGAATAGCTGGGCCAAAGGGTAGCTCCAGTTTCAGTTTTTTGAAAAACCTCCACGGTGATTTCTATAGTGGCTGCACTAACTTACATTCCCCCCAGGAGTGCAGAAAGACCCTTTGCCCCTGCAGCCTCACCAGCATCTACTGTTTTTTGTATTCTTGATGATCACCGTTTTGGCTGGGCTGAAATGGACTTACAGGGTAGCTTTGATTTGCATTTCCCCACTCATTTGTCCTAAGGGTTATTTATATATGGTGGATACACATCTTTTTATATCTAGTAAAGATATTTTTGGGTAACTTCCTTTTCCCTTTTACAGGCCAGGCACTTAGGTTGTAAATTTGATCAGATGTTTTTGTTTTGGTGTCCTCCGCACCTCCCTGTGTGTTTCTGTGCACGGCCACATTGCTGGCTGAAATCTTAGCTGCTTTATTGGTATTTCTCCTCCTGGTTTCTAAGAGCTCCCTGTCAGGGAGAGTAGCCCCCTTTATGTGCCCTGCATGCTGCAGTGTTTTCTCGCATTCACCCTCTGTCTTTTTGACTTTTCCTAGTGTTTTTCTATATAAAATTATATGCACAAGTTTTTGCAGGGCCCAGCACAGCCATTTTTATTGCTTACAGATTTGGGTGATAGGCTTTCCCCACCCCCAGGGTTAAAGGCACGCACCCGTGATTGCTTATGGGTGCACTTTTCTAACATTGAGATTGCTATTCTGTTTGGAGTTGATTCTGGTGTACAACATAAAGCTCAGAATCCATTTATCTTGTTCCAAAGTGATCCTCCAGTTGTGCCTGTTGTCACATACCAAAAACCCATCTTAGTGACCTGACAGCTCAGTCCCTAGACCTGCACCGTTGGATTCTAGATCTCGCCAAGTGCTTGGACTCTGTCCTCCTGTTCTGGGCTCCGTCATCCCTGTGCGGCTGCCTGTTGCCATGGCAACACTGCCCCTGTGGCGAGTCAGCAGTGTCTGCAGGGGACCAGGCCGCTCACTGCCTTTCTCCCCCAGGGTGCTCCTGGGTATTCTTACTGACTTTCCACAGAAACTTCAGAGCCAGAAAAGATGCTTGTTGATTTTCAAAAACAGAGATTGTGTTCAATGTTCAATCTATATATTCACCTGGGAAAAGCTGACATGTTTATTGACGTTGAATCATCTGCTACCAAAATAAGGGGTGTTTATTACTTGTTCTGGTGTCTTTCTCAAGCTTGAGATTTTTGTGAAGGCTGTTCTGCAGTTGTTTTCAAGTAAATCCTGGACATTGATGTTGCATCTTCCCCTGGCAGTTTCTTTGTCGGTGTTCTTATCAATGGCTCATTGCTGTCCCTCTGCTGTCACCGGATGTTGGTTGTACACAGAAGGCTGGAACTGGTTGTGTTCATCTTAGCACTCATTTTCTTGGGTTTTCTAGGTGTACTTTGTATTGTCTGTAAAATGAGATCATTTATTCCTCATGGCCTCTCTTCGCTGCGCCAGCACTGAGCGTGAGCACCCCAAGAAATCCCTGTGAGCATATACAAGTTTTCCTCAGTAAGAGGACGTCTGCGTCAGTCCTGCTCGGCCCGCACAGCTCTCGGCCGCCCAGGCCAGGGTCCAGGACGCGAGGCCCGGCTTCCGCTGGTTCAAGGGAAGCTGCTGCCCGTGCCCCACATGAAGGGGAGGCTGGGCTACCCGAGCAGCCTGCAGCCCTGTCCAGGGAGCTGGTTCTAGAAGGTCTCCACACAGAACTGTACCATCAGTGCCTGGGCATCCCAGAGGGTCCCCAGCAAGTGGCCTGGGAATGTACAACTGTCCAGGCAGGAGCTGGGGGGTAGCCGGGTCCCTTCACGGCTCTGCAGGCAGGACGCCTCTTCTCCATGGCCGAGACCTGAGTCAGTGCGTGGTGAAGTGGACAGGGTCTCTGGATGCCCCTAAAGCCATGCAAAAAATCCTGTCCACCCAGCTGCGCTGGGAAGAGCCCAGGCCGGACACTCGGTCCCCCACACCTGGCCGAGCTGTGGAGGTGCTCCCTGGCCCCCACATCCAGAAGCTGTGACAGGTATGCCCTGCCGTGCCTCGGCCCAGGATGGAGAAAATTTTCTCCTTTGCCTTTGTTTACCTTCTACCCCGTGACTTGGAAAGCCAGGCTGGTGTGTGGCCTTGGGCCGGACTCCCCACGTGAACATGCTGTCCTGTGCTCCTCTCCAGCAGTCAGGGTGGCCTCTGGGAGCCAGTTCTAAGAATTGGCAAAGTCTTCGGCCAAGGTCCGGGGGAGCCCCAGGAGCAGGGCCTGGACTTGCTGTGCTGGGGTGGGTGTCTTGTGCACAGGATCTCTGGAAGGAGGTGTTCCTCCCCACCCCGCAACATCCCTGGTTACACCCTCAGGCCAGCTTCCCAGCACACAGTGGCAGGGGCGGCCTGGGTCTGTCTGGCTGTGTCACCAGCAGACTTCAGTTCAGAGCAGGCAGGGCCCCCACCCAACCTTGAGCTGCTACAGCACCAGCGCTGTATCCTGCAGACGGGGCCCTTGCTCCAGCTGTCACAGCAGCTAGGCTGAGGGCCTCCTTCTCCACGCAGATCTGGGACATGAGTGACGACGAGACCCTCTGAGACTACCGCTGTCGCCGAGGAGCCCTGCGGCAGGACACCACCCAGGACGGGTGATTCCGGGCCCGAGCACCCCTCCCCCCACCCCACATCCTCCCCGTCCTGAGCTCAATAATAACCTTGCTTTGGTGCCGCCACCCTTCGGGCACGGCCCCTCCACATGCAGTTGTTTTTCTGTTGTCAAGGGTCAAGCTCCCAGGGGTGGCCACGCGGGGTTCCTCCCCCTAACCAGTGGAGGAGACCTGTGTGTGCACCACCTTTTATGAGCCTGGGTCTGCTGGGCAGGGTGGCCAGGCTGCGTGTGGGACAGGGAACCACCCTGTCCACAGGGAGGACAACGAGGCCGCCCAGATGGCTCCCGTATCCTGGCCTGAAGAAGGGGTGCAGGGCCCAGGGCTGCCCACCCTTTACTGGCTGAGCCCTTCCTCACTTCCACCTTGGAGGCTTCAGTGCATCTGAGTCCAGTCAAGTCTGGGGCCACCCCTCACAGCAGGACTGCTGCCGGGGACACAGCCAGCAGACTTCGCTGACCTCTTCCCGCTCATATGGGGCCCTGCACTGACGCCCAGAACTAAAGAGCCACACACAGGCAGCCTGTGGTTTAAGAGCACTTTATTATTGTTCTTAAGGCTACTTTTAAGTACAAAAAAAAAAAAAAAAAAAAAGATGGCCTGCCAAACCTTTTTTTTTCTTCTTCTTCCAGGAAAAACAGGCCACAGAGAATGGTATATTACAGATTTACACATATCAGAGGCGTCAGAACGCACCGTGGACGGTCCGGCTCGGGGGGGACAGCCTATCCCAGATAGGTCAGTGTGGGGACCCGGCCACCAGCACCCCCATCCCCATGCGGCGGTGGCTCTGGCCCGCGCTCAGTAGCCTGTAGCAGTAACAAACGTGTGGCTATGAATGCGGATGGTGGTCTCAGAGTACCTGTGTTCCTGCACGTTTACGGGCACATCCACGACCAAAAAAAAGATCAACTTTTTTTTTTCCAAACAACAAAATGATTACGATAGGAAAGGGAAAAATTAAATAGCTACATATCATTAACAAATTAATTGTTCTTCAAAAAATACCTACAAATTTCTCTGTACATTCTTTACGCACAGCGTAATGATGGTCTTAAAGTTACCTATATAAAAAAAGTGTTCTCAACGATTTTTCCTACAGAAAATATAGGGGCCTGAATGCCAAAGCTTGGAAGCCCAGTACAGTGAGAGTGACTGGCAGGCTGACCGGCGTGACGACGAGAGCTGGTCCCTGACCCCTCCACGCCAACGTCCACACAGCAGCAGGCCTGGGTGCTGCTACTCCAAGCCAGTCTCAGGGCTCCTGCACCTTACAGTTGAGGTGGCCACACTCACGCCACCTGCCCAAGTGACACCCCAAGCCCATTAGGTGGCCGGGCTGGATCAGTCCCGGGGGCGGGGACAGAAACGCTCACTGACCCAGAGGAGTCCTGTCTGTCCTGGGTGCTTCTAATGTCTAGTTAGTAACTATGAATATGGCAGGCGATAAATGCAGTCGTAATTGGATAAAGTCAGGAATGTACACGGCCTTGGCCCCACGCACCCAGAGGCACACAGAACACCAGGGCGCAGATCGTCAGCAGTGTGCGGTTGGCTGAGGGGGGCAGGCTGCGCCCAGGGGAACGGGAAGACGCGGCCCGGCTCCCTGGGATGCGTCACCACGCGGTGGGGATGCACAGAGGCGATGGCGCTGGCCACCTGCAGCCCAGGCTCGCTCCCACCACTGTCCTGCTGCCTACCAGCTGTGGTCGCCCGCGCTCCTTGTGAGTAGAGTATCAAATACAGGTCTGAGAGTACAACTGTACCAGCAGTAAGTAGATCTAGGACTGGGACTGACAAACTAGTTCTGAAAAGAAGCCGTGAGTACTCAGGTTTGCTTATTGTCTATACAATTAATAGAAACCAGCTATTTTTTTCTCCACTGAAACACGTGTCCTTTTTAAAGCACTACGGAGTCCTCGACCTCAGTCTCACCCGACAGCTGCAGTGATCCCAGAGGGTGAATGCCCGTGCAGCCCCAAATTAGAGAGACTGTGACCTCTAACAGCACCCCGAGCTCTTCTAGCCTCACTGCACTCCTGACAGACTGTTGGGAGTGGCCGCCCTGCGGTCCCAGTGTCCTATGGCAGCCACCGGGCAGGGCCTCCATCCTCCAATAGTGCAAATCAGACACCACGCTTCTCTTCAAGTATACACACATGCACACACACTCCCGGGCCTTGGGAAGCACGCGAGAAGAGCACAGAGCGCCGGGACCCCTGAAGTCATCATGGCTTGTGGCTGAGGATGCTGGAGTCCTGGCTGGCCGCACACTGTGCCAGAGGTTTCTTTGGTAACCAAGGCAGGAAGCGGTGCCACAGAGCGTGCCCGCTGACCTGCACGCCGCCTCCTGGCACGTTGAGGTCCCCTCGCATGGACACCAAGCAAGTATGAGATAGAAAAGCACAGATCCCACAGCACGGGTTTGCAGATAGACCACCCCTTCCCTTCCCCCCCGCCCCACCCCACAATTTTTTTTTTTTTTTTTTTTTTGAGCACTGACTGTTCAAAGCTCGGGCAAACCATGCAGACAGGTGTGGCGCCGGGTGCCCTCAGGAGACCACGGATGGAGAGTGGCCGTGGCTGACCATGTGGGCCGAGGGGCTGGCCGGCTGGCCCCGGCGTGAGGCCGACTCGGGGCTGCTGGATGCGCCGTCCTTGGCCGCCTTGATCTGCAGCCATGTGTCACCCAGGGCTTTGGCGAAGTGGTCGTCCACAGAGCCAGTGATAGACACGGAGTTGGGCGCCGGCTCCGGCTCCTTGTAGTTCTTCCCCAGGCTCCTGCGGAAGTGCTCCTCCACCACGGGGTCACAGGCAGGGGCGGCTGTGAGGACACGGGGCAGGTCACGGATGAGCCTAGAAGGGGTGGGTACCCACTGCCCTGGGCCGAGGGTACTAAGAACAGCAGACCCCGTATGTCCGTCCCCACCTCCAGCCGGCCGGGGACAGAGGCTGCACGCCAGAGCGAGGCAGCGGGGACGGCGCAGACACTCACCGCTGGGTGGCCTCCGGTAGCTGGCGGGCCCAGGCGCGACACAGCCACTGTGCGCGACAGGGCAGTGCGAGAGGTTGCAGTTGCGGGCGCCGGCCGAGGCACAGGTGATCACCGACGGCCGGTTCTGTGGGAGGAGGGTCAGTGCTTTAGCAGCCACCCAACCGCCAGTGTGGTGTCCCCACTGCCAGCCTCCCTCCTCTGTGCTGTCTTCTGAGCGTGATCCCTGTCACGGCAGTCGGGGTTGGTGAAGGGCAGAGAAAAAGCCTGTCGTCCCAGCCTTCCACCAGTGCCGGGCGCCGAGGAGCAAGTGACAGGTGGCAGAGGACGGCAGGAGACTCCCCGGCTGCTGCTACTCAGGGCCCCAGCGGGTCTCGGATCCCACAGGCCCTCCAAGAGCTTCTTGGGCCCCTTCCAGTAAGCTGCGGGGTTTTGCCTGCACCAGAGCCGGCTCAAGTTGGTCCTTCCTGTTGTGACCAAGAATTGATGCCGCAGCCCCCCACCCGACTGGCCTCTGCCATCTCACTCCCTCCTCCCCATCGTCACCTCCACACGGTGCCCACAAACACCTCTGTCCTCTGTAAAGTCCTCAGAAGCAGCTTGAGCGGGTGTCTGCGCCTCCCTATTAGAGTCCTGACCAGCAGAGCTCACAGTGGGGACCTCGCCAAAGAGGACGTCCCAGGAGCTGGGAGACGGGGGCATGCCTGCGTCTAGGTCAGCACTGACAGGAGGAAGACGCCATCGACAGCCTGGGCTCAGGGCCCCTCCCGGCCTGGGCCTCAAGGACTCCCCCTGGGCGGTCACTGACCCGCCACTGTCACGTGCTGGGTGCTCTACCCACACTGTCCCTGAGTGTGACCGAGTGCAGGCCAGGACTCGGCTCCACTCACACCCTGGCGACCCAGCAGAACAGACTCCCACCGTGGACACCACACGGCTGGCCACTGTCCCTCTGGGTCTCCTCACCGCTGCCACCGCTGCCTCCAACTAGTGCCTGGAGCTGTGGCTGGCGGTGCCACTGCCAGTGAGAAGACCCTCCCGGCACACTGTCCACAGGTAAGGCCTTCCTCTCTGCGTGGCCTGCCCTCTTGGTGTCTTCACGCCTTTCTCCCTCACTGTGCCCTCTGTGCTGCCAGGCACAGGGCTCGACGTGGGGCGCATCCCTGTGTCCCCAACAGGGCACCTGGCCACGAACTCTGAGGTGGGGAGCAGGTGCCAGGGTTGCTGGGCAGTGTCTGGGCCACGGCCGTGGGAGAACTGACGACACTCTATGTGCAAGTGCGGGGCAGTGACCACCATGTCACAGCAGCCTGACCTCCACCTACACCCCCAAAGCCACAAGCCTGGGCCTGTGACAGCCACGGGCTTTGTCCCAAACCTGGTAGGACTCCCTGGACCCTGTCAGCCCACACCACGGTCCACGCTTCCCAGTGACTGCCAGAAACCTGGCTTCTCCCCGGGCCAGCATGCTTTCCTGTGTTGTGGCCCCCACAAACCTAACCTTTCAGAAGAGATTTTCCTGCCAAGCGACTGTTCTTGTAATAATTTCCCCACCGCCCTTTAACATGTGCCAGTCCCGGGCTTCCGAACGGCTCATGCTGAAAAGATTCCAGCCCAGAGCAAAGCGCACCGCGGGCACCTGGCCTGTGGGACTTGGCGGTGGCTGGTCCACCCTTCCCAGGCTCTTGTCCCACGCAGGCTCATGTACCTGCTGCCGCTCCACGGGGGTGAGTGTGGGCGAGAGGCCCGCCGCCCTGCCGGCATCCCCGCTGCTCTTGGTCAGGGCAAGGGGCTGGTCCACGCCGAGGCTGGGCAGGGACGTGTACAGGTGGCCGCCGTGCAGGCCCATGGTGGGGGCCACAGCACGCTCGATGGGGCTGCGGCTGCGCTCCCGAGGGTCTTTCCGGCAGTCTCCGTTGGTAGTCTTGTTCCTGGAAGAGAGTAGCAAGCCCTCAGATGGGGACCCCTGGTGAGGGATGCCACCGAGGCAGAGACGAGGGGCAGGCGGCAGGCATCTTGGCACAGGCATCCCGGGCCCAGAAGCGTGGGTATAGGGGCAGCATGCCACAGAGGTCCTGAGCCCCGAGCACCTCCTCTGGGGGTCACGTCGGGAGCAGACTGCAGGCACACGGCCCAGAATGGAACAGCACACGGGCAGCTCCACACTCGGGGTGACAGGAGGTGACGGACACGGCTTTGGGTTTATGGTTCTGTTCTCTGGCTGACCACACAGAACGACTTCAGAGGAACTAGGGAATAAACGTCCAGCCCAAGAGGACAACCACAGGGGAGGACACTCTCGCCAGTTTAGACAGTGCATCCCCTGCATGCCACATGTCCTGGCAATTCTCAGAAAATTACAATGTGAATAGAAACCACCCCCCCCCCCGCCAACACCACCATGTCCACAGCTGTGCCTTTCTACAGTGACTCCAAGGTCATGACGGATTTGTGTGACCGTGCCTCTGGGGCTGATATCCCCACACTGTGTCCTGTGAGCCACCCGAGCCCGACACACCCTGGTTTTTGCTGAGGTGGGTGTGACACCTAAATACAGCTTTTCAGCACTTTGTGGGCACATGTTTTGGGAGTTAAGAATTTCTTTTAATTGGGATAAAAATGAACTTGACTTTTTGACTAAGTAAACTGTTCCCCAGGCACAGCGTGGAGCTGCCCTTCCCAGCACCCCGGAGCGTGCGTCTAGGGCTGAGGGCTGTGTGAACCCACACTCAGGTTTAAACCTGTTCGCTCGGCCAGTGTCAACCGCCACATGGTCCTGACGACCTAGTGGGGACAGGAAGGCACCTCAGACACGGGCGGCAAAAGGTGCAGGCTACATACCCACCATCAAGGTCACCAGTACTCAGCGTCCTGGTCCCTCGCACCCAATTCCCAAGCACCAAATACCCAGCCCCAAGTGAAATGTGTCACCAAGGAAAGCCATGCCCAGAGGGTAACCAGGGCCACAGGCACAGGGCGGCGAGGACAGGGCAGTGTCACCGTGGGCTCGCCAGGCAGCAACATGCGCCTCAGGCGTCATGGAGCCAGCAGACCCTGAGAAACAGAAAAAGTCTCAAGACCTCGGCAGTAATTTTGCTAAAATTATACATTACTCACATTTCCAGCTCGTCCCTCTGCATCCCGGAGCTTAAAGACAGACACTGTTTTCCCCGTCGCTGCCACAGTGAATCACACTTGACCCTGGCACTTCCCGGGATGTCACGTGCTGCGGGGACGGGGACCCGAAGCACACACACCCTGCAGCGGCATGGGGACAAGCGCACTGTGGCCCACTGGGCCTGAAGAGCTCACGGCGGGCTCCTTGCCCACCTCACCCATGGGGGCGTTCCCACCACCGGGGCTTAGGAGAGAGGCCCGTTACACCTCATCCAGGACAGAGTCTCCCGGGGACAGGTGCCACCTACTCCTGAACACCCCTGAGCCTGGAGGGAAAACATCCACAGCATGCCAGGCTTGGTGGCACATGCCTATAATCCCAGCTCTCAGGAAGCTGAGGCAGGAGGATCGCCTGAGTTCAAAGCCAGCCTGAATTATATATTGAGACCCTGTCTCCAAAAACCAAAACAAAGTGCCACAGTGTTTGGGAGAAAGTATATCAGCTCCCAGGTAGCGAAGCCATGAGGAACGGACCATGAGAAAGCGGTTTGGGGCCTGGCCCCATGCCATGTCCTGCTCCCCACGGCTGTGCTCATCCCACACATTAACCTGGGCCTGAACTCTTAAGGCCAGTGGGAGCAGATGGGGTGGTAACATCTCGGTTGTGCTTCTGGGGAGGCGCTCTGGGCCCCCTGCCATCCCCAGGGCCTTGGTCTGCAGCCCCAGGGGGAAGGTGAGGTCATTAAGATTTAAGGGGCAGCCCTTTCCAGCGCCAGGCCAGCAATGCATTGTAGGCACATTTGCAGCAGACCTGGACCCAAAGGGAGATGGGGAGCAGGCCCAGGAGGATGGGGCCGCGCCCCCTTCACACACAGTGTGTGTCCTCTGCGAGCCTGGGGCCGCCCCCAGTCCTGACCCAGGAAAGTGGCTCAGCCACTCTGGCCTCCGAAGGGTTCCTCAGAGACCACGCTGCCGAAGCAGTGCCATGCGAGTCCAGTTAGCATGAGTAAGAATGGAAGTGGCATCGGACGTTTCAGAGGACATGACCCGCGGGACAGACTTGTTTTTAGAAAGAATTCAGGCAGCATTTAAACCAGGGGGCCTGAACAGTGGCGAAATGTCTGCTGTCGGGTGCCTCCTCCCTGGCCTCTGTCCCCCAGGGCCCCCACACCGGGACCAGCTTGCCACCTGCCACTGCTCCCCGCAAGCAGGACGAGGCTTCCCCACCGGCGGGAAGGCACTTGGGTGTGTCCCCAGGATGTCCTGCTCTGCTCAGTGCTGGCTCTGGGCAGGAAGTGGTGGCCCCGGGCCGGCATGTGGTGAGGCAGACAGCCACCTGGGATCTGGTAGCAAGAGGTGCATCACGAGGAGGAAGGAGCTGGCAAGTGTTCACTCCGTCCTGGCACGCCGCCGACTGTGAGGCTGCTCTGTGGAAGGCAGCTGGCGGCACAGGTGAGCCCTCAGCCTCTGTGCATCCACTGGCACCCCAGAGCTCATGTCCCTCAGACATCAGGTGGCCGCTTCCCACCACCATCCTGAGGCCAGACACACACCTCCCGCCACCACACCTGGGCCGCAGACCCCACACCAGCCAGTCAGACCACTCACTGTCCCCACCGCTCACCCACAACGCCCTCCCCCAACACGAGCCCCACGCACCACATCGCACTGTCACAGGACTGCCACGGCGCAGTCTCCACAGTGCCTGGAAGTGTGTCCCCCAGGAGGCGGCAGGGGCGGGAGGCCCTCCCAGTTCCATTCCTCAGCTGTGGCCCATTGCACTGCTGCTGAGTCACACAAAGGCCCCGTTACCCCCTCAAGGTCACCACAACACTGTGAGGAAGTGTGCCCACCTTATAGACAGGTGAACTGAGGCTCAGTATGGGTCCACAACTCACCCCAGTGTACCAAGTGAGTGGACTGCGAGGACCCTGATTTCTATCCAGCTGCCCCGAAGCCTCCCCTGTCCATCTGTCCCTTTCCAAGAGGCAGCATGTACATGGGAGAGATGTGCTTTTAGACACTGGCCGTTCTCCTTTCCTCTGGGAATCGCCGTGGGCTGCCGGCACCTCCCAAGATGCCTCTTTAGAAATGGGGTCTTTGTAGATGACCAGGGGGAGGAAGTCATCAGGGACTTAGCCCAACACCACTGGCACCTATTATGGCAAGGGGATGGAAGCAGACGATGCAGGCACAGGGTGGGGCCGCCCCTGCAAGCCAAAGACACCCAGAGCGCCAGGAGCTGGGAGGGGCTGGAGCCGCCCGCAGCCCCCGCCATCACCTTGGCCTTCCAGCCTCCAGGGAGGGACAGCAGCCCAGCTGCCGCCATGTCCCGTGTAACACGCACCTCCATGAGCCTGGGGGAGCTGGGGGCAATGTAAGTGTCCCCTCTGCTTGAACAGTCACTCCACACACCACGCTGCACTTGCTCAAGGAGAGCTTCCAGCCAGCTTGGGTAGAAGCCTCATGAAAGAACGCGGACCTTAAATGACTTTAAAACCGGGTGTGGTGGGCGCAGCTGTGAGCCCAGCACTAGGGAGGCTGCAGCACAAGGGTTTGCCGTGAGTTCAGGGCCACCCTGGGCTACCGTGAGGCCCTGTCTCTGAATGAGTGAATAAAGAAATACTATCCTAATTTAAAACACCAAGTAATTCACCTGTCTTGGTGACTCTCAAGTCTTTACTGTAAACGCTGCCTTCGGATAGGACTCGAGCCTCCAGGACAGGCCTCAGACCTGGTCCCAGGGCCCCAGGCGGGTTCCCTCCCTCTAGGTGCCAGGGAGTTCACCTCGCCACGAGCGCCCCCATCACAGTGGGCAGTCCGTCCCCCTCTGCTCCCCACGCTGGCCCGGAAAGCCAGGCAGCCACATAGGTATGAAGAGCAAGTCCAGAGCCAGCGGGTCCTCGCGAGGAGGCCAGAGCTCACTTCCGAGCAGCTCCCCCCGGCAACAAGGTACCAGCTGTCCCCAACTACAGTGGGGCCTGCATGCCTGCCATCACAAGCTGCAACAATAGGGGGAACTGAGGTTTAACTTGGGTCGACCTGTCTGCCCCCTGCGCGGGCCACTGTCGCCAGGAAGGCAGGGGTCTCCATCTCCAGAGTGGGGGGCTGGGGTCCATGTGGCCAGCACACCCAGTTCCCACATGCCACAATCATGTGCCACACACATGTACACATGGGTGATGGAGACACTGCTAAGATTAATAAAATATAAACTAAAATTCTCACTGCTACTAAATCTGTAGTTGTTCTTGTCATTATGTATCCTCTCAATGAGTGAGATTTCTAAAAACCGCAACCACTCGCAGATTTTTGGCATTAGGCACAGTTGTCATGGCAGAGAAGGGACGGGAACCATTATGTTCTCCGAGAACCAAGCTGCCATGTCCGCCATGCATGTGGCACTCAAAAAGCATCGTCTTCTCTGCAGAGCAACTGCAGCACCCACGTGGAGACCGGCTTGGCTGTCTTTAGGGTGACAAGGGACAGCTGGGATGCACACTGGGGAAAGGGGTGCAGAAGGGGAGATGGCTCCCAGGGAGCCAAGCCACCGCCCGCCCACACCCTGGGCCTGACTCGAAGTCCGGCGAAGGCTGCCCCATGCAGGACCCCTGCTCTGGGTGCCCACCTCGGCAAGGCACAGGCTGCGGCAGCCACAGGAGAAGGGACTCATGTTGCCCACCGCTGTCTGTGCCAGCGGGGAGCAGGCCATCATCTTACAGTGAGCACCCGAAAAGTGAGTAAAGTCTTAGGAGAAGCCAGCACCAACACATGAAAGACAACAGAGCAGCTCAGGAAGCCAAAGGCCATCTAGCTCAGGGGTCCCAGGAAACCAGGAGGACCCCAGTGTAAGGCTGCAACAGGACCAGCCAGGAAGGAGCTTCCAGGGCCTGCCCCCTCCCGGCTGTGTCCTCTACAGTCCATTTCTGTCTGAGGCTCACCCCCAGTTCTTCCGCACATCTCCAGTGAGTCACCAGAAACTAGTTAAGACCTGTCATTCTCTGAGAAGACTACATGCTCTGTCTCAGCCCGAGGGCGACACGGCAGTCAGCAAGAGCACAGAGTCTCCCGCGGTGCACTGCAGCCCTCACTTCCGGGCCACCTCTTCCGTCCTCGTTACCAGCACCATCCTTGCCCAGAAGGCTGTGATACCAGGACCCCATATCAAGGACACCTGCCTTCTGGGCACTGACTGAGTGCGCGTCCTCCTCCCAGCTACCTTTCTACACCAGCGTCGTCTTGCCCAGGATTCTCCACGCCGAACCTGACCTTGCACCTGCCCGCTCACCCGACGCTGCACACCCCGCCGCGGCCTTGTCTGTGAGCATGACCCCTGGAGCCACGCCTCACTGCCGGGGTTCCCAAGGAGTGGAGTCCAGAAAGAACTTACCCCTTCATCTGCGGCAGCAAATCTCTGCCAGAAACCAGGGTGCACAGCAGCAGGGTGGCTCGGAGATCCACGGGCCCCAGGATGACACTTAAGAAAGCCGCCTGTGGTGGTTCCATCTCCATGTCCCCCAAGAGCTCATGGGCAGGGCTTTTGGAGGCTCACAGCTGGCTTGCAGCGGGGGGTGGGGTGTGGCTGGCAAGGGTCCCCCCGACTCTGCCTCCTCTCTTCCATGCCCTGAGCAGTGCCCTTCCGCCCGGACCCTGGCTCAGCACACAGAATTTCTAGAACATGAGCCAGACCAGCCTCTCCTTTAAGGTGAGGGGCCTGGTATTCTGTCTCGGTGATGGGAAAAGACCACCTCGCCAGAGGCCAAGTCACCGCGGCATCTATGCCACACAGACAGTGCAGTCGCTAGAAGCCTCCCAGCCTCCGTGCTCTACGGTGACCCCGCCTAGGCTGCAGACACCGAGTTCTACACGTGTTTATGTCACACATGTGCACCTGCCAGACACGCATCAGCACACTTCCTTCCCGTGCTGCTTGCTGGGGTGCCCTTCCCCATGCGCACATATGGTCACGTCTTGCACCCCAAACTACCAGCCCCCATGTGTCCAAGCTGAGCCTGGCCGTGAGCAGTTCCAGGTGAATGTGGACTTTCCTGTAATGCAGGAGAACCTCTGATTCAATAAACTGACTCAGAACTATGTCATTCCAAAGCTGATTTTTCTTTATAAGTCACCCTCCTTCCCTGACCCCAGAAACTGCAGACCAACAACAAAACTAGTCATGAAATTATGGTACAGCTATGCAACATTTAAGCACTGAGTATACAAAGTGACCAAATATTCAACTAATGAAAGATCTTGAGGTGGCTACTATGTACTTTTGTTTAGCCAGTGCCTTGCTATGTAATCCAGGCTGGCCTCGAACTCTCAGAGATCCTCCCTGCCTCAGCTCCCTGAGTGTTCAGACTGCAGGTGTGCACCGCCATGCCCGGTCCATATACTCTTAAAAGGACGTGGCATCTGTGAGCAGGCTGTACAGTAATCTACACTCAGCACTTAGGGCCAACATCACCTCTCAATGCCAGGCGGGTCCAGATGAACTCTGTCCAAAAACTAGAGAAAAAGATTAGCTAGTTTCAAAAACATAGATGGCGTTACAGAAATAAGATCTAAACCAGCTAAAGGAGAGACAGGCCTGGTGATGCACACCTGTAATCCCAGCACTCAGGAGGCTGAAACAGGAGGATCGCTGCAGGTTTGAGGCCTGCTGAGCTACAGAGTGAGTTCAACTACACAACAAGCCCCCGTCTCAAAAAACAAAAAAAAAATTAAAAAGTAAAAAGTCATTTAAAGCAAAGAGTATTTTGAGGACTCCTGTGTGCCTGAAAAGGCTACAAATACACCAATAATCAGCGGGGCAGTTACGAGGCTCCACGGCCTCTTTTCTTAAAGCAAAGTTAAACTGTTCTGACAGCCGGCTTCCTTTTTTCTGAGTTACAAACTCTTATTAAAATACCCTCCTTTTCAGACTCTGCAAAGAGATCAGGATGAGCACCCGGGTGCGCGGGGCCACGCCACACACAACCCCGGCCTCCCCAGTCACACCTCACCCAGAGCCCGTGGCCCGAGGTGGGGGGAAGGACGCGGGAGCACCCTGCCCGGAGCCGAGCGGCCTTGCATCCCCAGATTCATTATTCTCTCCTTTCCCGAGTTCTTGATCAGAGAGAGCTGACGGCTCTGAAGCCCCCCGAGAGAGCAGAGGGTCATCTCCAGGACGCCAAGGCCCCCACGCGGGACTGGGAGCAGGGGACACCAGCTTGGCCAAGCGCCACCACCCGGTCACCCTACTGACCTTTGTGACTCCTGCAGTGTCCCTCAAACTGCTTGCCTCTCACCGCCCTGCCCCGCGGAGTGCACGACTCGCCCACGCCCCTCCAGCTGCACTAAACCCGATCGATCGTCAAGCCTTCGTTTGTAACATTTATCTCAGTATGATGGTAAAATGTACGTAAGATTGACCTTTTCAGTTTCTGGGGGGCAGAGGGCAGGATGAGGATGGAACCCAGGGCCTCACACATGCCAGGTGAGCGCTGTGCCATGGAGCTACACCCCAGCTCTACTATTTTTTGAGGCAAGGTCTTGCTAAATTGTCCTGGCTGGTCTTGAACTCAAGATCCTCCTGCCTCAGCCTCCCATGCAGCTAAGATTGCAGGTGTGTGGCACCACACCCAGATCATTTTCAGCACTAAGCACATCTACGCTGCTAAAGTAAACCATCACCATGTCCACCCCCAGGACTGGTTCCTAGACCCAAGCTGCAGCTCTGTCCACATGCTCTTCTCCTGGCCCCTGGCGCCCACTGCCCCTCTCTGGCTGTGAGTCTGACTGTTCTAGGTCCTCCCATAAACAGAAGTCCACAGCCTTGGTCTCCTGACTCATTCTGCTTGGCACAATGTCCTCTGGGTTCATCTACATGGCAGCGAGGGTTGGGATTGCTTTCCTTCTTGTTTTTCAGGGTTTTGTTTTTTTTTTTTCCCCTAGCCCAGGCTGGCCTTGAACTCACTATGCAGCCCGGCTGGCTTGTAGCTCACAGCAATCCTCCTGCCTCAGCCTCCCAAGTGCTGGGATCACAGGCGTGCACCACCACACCCAGGTGTGCTTTCCTTCCTCAACTAATGTCCATGTCAGACGCTGCTGTGTCTGACGCTGGGACGCACCCTGCATCCAGGTCCCCTGTTCTCTGGGCAGCAGACGGCTGTACCCCTCCAGTCACCACTCTCCTTTTAAACTCGGCCTCCCTGCAGGGGCTGGCGGACAGTGCAATAGAGGCGCTCATTTGCCGTCAAGAGGGGAAGGTCTCCAGGCCTCCAGGCGCCATGTCCAGGGAGGGACCTAAGTGGCACTTCAGTCACAGGCCTGAGGTCAAAACCTCTGTGCCACCGCTGTGGCCAAGTGCTCAACGCCCTCATCACTGTCGTTAAGAACTCACATTAAATCTGACACGCTCCCTCCTCTGGGCGGCGGCCTGGCAGCTGGACATCCCCGCCCCCACCGTGGGCCCATGTGACAGCCGCCACTCGCAGCAACCTGCCCACGGTCACGTGGGCCGTGATGTCCACTGCCCATCGCGGAGGTCGCTGCCACTCCACACGGCCCCCTGACAGCCCTCGCCAGGGACAGGACAGAGAGGGACGCACCCGCCGGCGGTGCTGAGTGTCCCCTCAGCGCCACCGCACCCAGTTTTAAATGAATCCCAGCTGAACACACAGGGCTGCCATCTGGTTTGGGAAGGCAGGAGAGGGGAGTGAAATGGAAGCTTCAGCACTAACCTCCCTTTAATCATGGCCAAGGAGCAGAGCGGCCGTGGCCGCCTCCCTCCTCCCAGAGAGCGGCTGGACTTGGACTTGGCAGCCAGCGCCAGGCCAGGCACACCCCGCCAGAATAAGAGTCCCCGGGAGGAGGAGCCCGGGCAGGGAAGCTCCCTCGCCCAGGGGAGGCTGGCAAGTCCCCGGAGGGGCCGCTTCAGGGGCAGCCTGCCAAGACGTTACACGCATCGTTACAGTTCCGCTTTGTGAGAAAATGGATCCGCTGTCAGAGTCGTGACCAGCGATTTCCTCCTCTTTTGTTTCTGCATCTTCCACAACTGGAGGCTTTTATAAAACTCCGAAATGCAGGGAACAAAACCCAGGAGGGGCAGGCTGGGCAGGAAGGAAAGGAGGCCCCTACCCTCCAGCAGGCCTTGGGTGCTGCAGGGGCGACATCCTTCTGTCCCCCACACAGCGCCTGCTGCTCTGTGGGACGGGGAGGTGCTGACCACAGCCACCAAGACGAAGCCACAGCTGCCTCGGCCTTGCAGGAGCCTGAGGTGGGTGTGGAAAGCTGCCCGGTCTACAAATTTCCAGCCAGACCCTGGCGTCAGGCAGCCTGCAGAGGCGGGGACCAGGGAGCCGGGCGGCTGCTCCCAAGCTGCCACCTGCCCGCACCTGAGCGCCCGCGGACCCTGGCGACAGCAACGGAGGCTCCCAGCTCTGATCAGCCCGCCGCTGTCTCCTTTAAATGGGGTGGGGGAAGACGTGTGAGAGAGAAGAAAAAGGCACACCGTGAAAAGAGCACTTCTGTTCTGGGGAAAACCCACGTCAACCCCCAAATGACGCCAATCCTGCCCGACACAGTGTCTATAGCAACGGTGTCCATAACACTCCAAGTCTCATGAGTGTAACTTTCTAGTAAACGCTACATCTGTCAAGCCACAGGAAACATCTGGTAAGCTGGTTAAATAAAAAGTTTCTACTCCTCACTTCAGAAGTTACTAATGGTCCCCAAGAAGACCGGTCGCACACACCCTCGGCTCCCCATGAACCATCCCTGGCCGCGTGGACCCTGCTCCTTGGCCAGGACACAGATGGCCACCGTGGCCACCGCCTCCCCAGGCCCAGCCCCGCCCTACGGACCCAGGGCCGTCTCCTCCAGGCAGCGGGCAGGAGTCTGGATCCGTGAACACAGGAGGGTGAGCGGCGGCAGGTTCTCCTGGCCAGACTACGAGCTAAGCACTCTGGCACCCCAGCCGCGAGCACCAGCCATCACACGGCACGGTTCAGTCCCTTCCACGACACATTAGGCTTTTCCACTGAGACTTAGTGATCTGAACACCTCCAAACTACAAGAAAAAACTACATTTGAAAAGAACTGTAAGGTTGAAAAGCAAGTCACATCAGTTAATTTGGCTAACACGGCTCACACAGGATCCATCCAATGGACAGCTTTACCGTATCAACAGAAGAGGAGCACCCTAATTTTTTATAAAAGAGACAGAAGTGTAAACCAGACGATGGTTACAAAAGGCTAAGTACATACAGCCAATGAGCGAACAAAAAGACTATTCAAGTTTCCCAGTGAAAACAAAACACAACATGCAACAGGACTGCTCCCTCTGCGAGACTTGCGAAAATTCAATGAAGGACAGTGGTCACCGTGGGGCGGTGCCCAGCAAGAGGCAGAGGTGCAGCTGTGGGTGGGAACGTGACTCGGTCGGCCTGGACCCTGGGCCGCAGGAGAGGAGCGTGCAGGTCACAGAAGAGGCCGAAGAGGTCCAGAGTTCCGAGAGCATCAGCGGGCCCATGAAAGCCACGCAAATATCATCAGCATTTTCTCGCACAGCCTTCTGGTTCCAAGCAACAGAAAACATGGCTGCTTAGCGTCAAAAAAGAGGGGAAGGAAACTGTGATTGTTCTTGGAAATGAAAGAAGCAAGCTGACCAACCAATTCTTGAAAATGGAAAAAAAAAAATGAGGTGGTGGCAATGATTTTGAGAGGCTGCTCTGGAGCAGCCCCATGGTCCCCGCTGGTCACCTTCACAGGCCCCGCAAGGCCACCACCTGCCACCCCGTGCACCACTAAGGAGTAAGTCACACCAACCCGAAGAGGCTGCGTGGTTATGTATCAACATCCCCGCACACTCACAAACCCCACAGGTTCCCACCAAGAACCTTCGCCAGAGCGCCGAGGGACTAGTTTACAAGCACACGGCCGGCACCGAGGGCTTGGTTCTGCAGGTCCAGGGAGAAAGGCGGCCTGTGCGGCGAGGAGCAAGGGAAGCAGTCCGGCTGGCTGAGAGTGGACAGGCACACAGCTGCACAGAAAGGGGTCCCCCGCCACCTCCTTGCTTGCCTCGTACTGACCTGCTCCCAGCACACTTTGACTTAGGATCCCTTAGCTCCACCACAGGGACAGAACGAGGGAAAGGGCTCATGCCAGGGCAAATATGAAGAAAGCTGTGCTGACTGTGAAGATGGGGACTGTTATGGTTTACAGCCAAAGTGTCCCCCAAAGTCTCGTGTTCAGAGGTGAGCCTTTGGAAGGTGACTAGGTCACACACCCTGTGCACAGCAATGGGTTTGTCCATTGAGGTGCTCATAGCTGGTGGCACTACATAAAGTGGGGCCTGGTTGGGAGAGCAGGTCACCAAGGCTGTGACCTGCAAGGGTGCGTTCTTGGCCCCAGCACCTCCCTTTGAGCTCCTTCCTGGACACCAGGAGGTGAGCAGCTCTCTTGCACCAGGCCCTTCCAGGCCCATTCTGCCTTGGAGCTGGATAATCATGGACTGAACCCACTGGAACTGTGAGTCAGATCAACCTCTCTTCTCTCTTGGAGGTGTCATGTTCCAGCAACAGGAAATCAGTTACTGCAGGGCCAGAAGGCACAGGGCAGGCTTGGCCATGTGTAGAGAAAGAAAGGAGCTCCTGAAACCAGTTCTGCTGCGGCAAGACTGAGTGCGAGGCGGCTGGGTCTCCAGACACAGGGATCAGGTCTCAGCCAGAGACAAAGGCTGGGCAACCACCAACCTCCAGGGGTCGGTCAAGCCATGAGCTTGCATGAGACATCAGAAGGCCTGTACCGCGAGGACAGCACCCTGGACAGTGGATCTGAGGACCATGCTTCAGTCTGGTTCGTCCCACTAAAGCTCATGCTAGGGCTGGGGATTTAGCTCAGTGATTAGAGTGCTTGCCTTGCAAGCACAAGGGCCTGAGTTCGATCCCCGGCACCACAAAAAAAAAAATAAATAAATAAAAAAAATAAAGCTCATGCTAACACCAGACTGCCGATGTGGTGCTGCAGGGAAGATGCCTGCACTGGGACTAACGTCTTTCTCCAGAGACTGCACCAGCCCTCTTAGGAGTGGGGGGTTCTCACGAGAGCACAGTCTGCCCCCATCCCTGCTTGCCCTTCTGCTTTTCTAGCACGTCGTGCCACAGCATGAGACCCTCATCACATGCAGCCACTGAACTTGGGCCTCCAGCCTCGAAAGCTGTCAGGTGCATAAACGTCTCTTCACGGTAAATTATGCCACCTCAGGTATTCTGTTGTAGTGCTGAAAAGTAGACTAAGACAATGAGTCTCTGAAAGATCACAAAAGCTGTTGACAGAAGTAGCAGGGGACCCGCTGAAGCAAGGAAGGGGTCAGGAGACACCTGTGCAGGAGAAGGAGGGACAGAAGATGACCCGACTCGGGGTGAGAGGAGCAGGCCTCAACCTGCCCCAGTGAAATTCCCGGAAGGCCTCCACAATGCCGAGGTCACTCCACAGCCCAGACCCAGGGAGCCAGGCACCATCTCAGCTTCTCCATCCTGGAGCTTTTCGTCCAAGAGAGTATGATGACAGAATTTGCAATCTAAATGATGCACTCATGTTGTTAGGCCACATTTGGGAGGCAAATTTACCCCGTGGACTGGTCAAGATTGGTCTCATGTGGAAGGGTCCACGGTCTCCTCCCCACTGGCCAGCCACTGTGACAGACACCTCAGCCTGCAGCGTAAACCAGGCTTTATCTTCTCACAGCCCGAGGATGGAGGTCCAAGGCAGGGTCCAGCACAGCGGGTGTCGGGCGAGGGTCTCTACGGTGGGAAGAGAGCACAGGGGCACTGACCCCACCAGATCAGGCCTACTCATGACCTCATCTAGCCTGTCAGCCCCTGACATCATACCCCCAGGTCCAGGGGCTCACAGATATAACGGGGACACGATTCAGTCCACAACCAGTTCTGTGGCCATCAAAACTCTCAGCTGGACGGGTTTCTGTGCACGGATCAGCCACAGCCTGGATGCACCAAGCAGAGACCCAGAGTTGTGCCTCCCAAATTCTGACC